>OX371224.1:235303842-235479308 GCA_947310385.1 Nephrotoma appendiculata
ATCATGTTATTGCATGATTGCATTTTCATATATCTCAATGAAAGTAGTACACTTTACTTCAACTCATTCACTGAAATAGGTCCTCCTGCGGATGCTGCTTTCCTTTTAAATAATATGTTAAGCCGATTTTTTTTTATTCCAGTTAACAAAATTATAACTTGACTTATCGTTTTCTTGATTGTATCAAATAGTATTCACAACATTGTATTTTTAGTTATCATTTTCATAGGAGGCAAAAAAATTTGAATTGCAACTGTAAGTATAACTTATCACAATTTATATGTAAACAAAAAATGTAAAATTTTGATAACTTTAAGTACTACTTACAATACGTTTTTATTGGAAAATATTTTCAAGTAGGCATCGTAAGTTTTGTTGTATTTTTCTTGCTTGTTTCGAAGAACAACTATTGTTTTTGCATGCAAAATGGTAAACTTAAAATATCCAAAATTAAAATATAAAAAAAATTAAAAATACTTAAAAATAATTATATTATAACAAAATATTAAAATAAATTTTAAATAAAACTAAACTGTCAGCGAATATTGACGAAATTGACTTGGAAGCCAATGATTCAAGTAAGTACATAGTTTTATATATTATAAACGACATATGAAAAAATACCATGTAACTCTTATATGTACATATATTGATAATTATGTATGTAGATTGATAATTATTATCGCTTTATTTGGATATTATGAAAAAAGCTAATAAAATTATTATGCACTCCCAGATCTATTTGAATGCTACGGTACGGACTCTGAGTATGAGCCATCAAATTCAAGCTCTTCTAGTTCTTTGCAACCCGTAGCTTCGCCACAATGCCAGAAAACCAGAAAAAGGAAAAGAAATATGAACAGATGGCAACGAGTAGTATCAAAGCAGCAAAAAAATACTGGGAAGCATTATGTGAACGCAACCGGACGTTCAATTCCTCCAAAGCTGATGAAAAGTGGATGTTCAGTGAACTGTCGACTAAAATGCCAAGAAAGAGTGCCGCATGATATCAGGCTGAATGTGTTCAATCATTATTACAAGCTAGGCAATAAAGAACAGCAATGGGACTTTATAAGTCCAAGTGTTAAAGTTATTGATAAAAAGGTTACCAAAATTTCTACGAGCAGCCGAAGAAACGCATCAAGATTATATTACTAGAAGTATTATAAAAACGATAAAAACGAAGTACAAGGGTTTGCTTGAGATTGTTTCTCGACACTTTAGCTGTATCTAGTCAAGTAGTGGATACTGCTCTCCGTAAATGTGCATGTGGTGGGATTGTTAATCGCGGTAATAATCATTAACTTCTAAAATTTGTTCTAAATAATTCACTTTTTTCTATTAATAGGTAAATACGTACGACCGGTTAATGAGGTTAAACAAGGATCAAAAAAACTCATTTTGGATCATATTTCGGCTTTTCCAAAAGTTGAGTCTAATTATATTCGCGCGCATTCCACGAAAAGTTTCCTCGGCAGTGATCTATCCGTATAGCTAAAATGTAGCATTTTCAATTTTAATTTGAGTTTTTTCACTCCAAAAAAGGATCAATGTAATGAGTGTACTAGTTATGGCAATATGTCTCCTTCAGATAAGGCAAAATTTAAAATCGAAATAGAAAAACATTTAAAAATGAAAAATGAGGCCAGGCGATTGGAAAATATTGATAAAGCAGCAGCTACGGTACATACAAATATTGTAGGTGCATGTTTTGATTTTCAAAAAATTCTGCAGTGTCCATTCGGAGAAACCAGCATCTTTTTTTATAAGCGGAAACTTAATTTACAAAATTTCACCATTTATGATTTGGCAAACCGTCAAGGCTTTTGCTATTTATGGGACGAAACGGTAGCCAGCCAAGGTGCATGTGAAGTTGCAAGCTGCTTATATTTATAAATTTATTTTGGAAAACATAAACAGAAAGAGAGCTAATAAATTTATTTTTTGGACAGACAATTGCTCCGGACAAAACAAGAATAAAGTGCTATTCAGTTTTTATTCTTGGATATCAAAAAAAACTCAAAATCGATATTTATCACAAGTTTCTTGAAAAGGGACACACCCAAAATGAGGGCGACTCTATGCATTCAACTATAGAGAAATGTCGAAAAAAGGAAACTATTTATATTCCTGCACAATATCTATTATATTAATACGCTTAATTTTTTCAAACTCAACCCTAAAATGACCCTTAAACATGATCCGATCCGTTTAAATTTTTCAGGGTAGGTTGACATATTTATTTTATAGCGGTGTGCCTTTGCTAGAAAAATCGGAAAAATTGCACCGGGAAGTACTTGAAACGGGTACCTCAGGTGGTTTCAGAAAATTTCTAAGATTTGACGCTATGTGAGTTTGCCATGAGTTTGCTTTATTAAAACCATGAATTTGTTGTTGGCGATTTTCATCGAATGTAGTTAGCTTTGGTTTCTACGTCTACAAGAGGGACGAGAATTGTCAAATTCATTGTTATTACAGTTTTAATTCCCCTTGCTTCATAGTAAACTACGATTTACATTTTGTTCACCCAGATGTGAGCTACTTTGTTGCAAACCGCGAGTATATCAAATTATTTTTTATCGAGTCGAAATTGCATGATCGATCGATCTTATGCCGTGATGCGTCTTTCTGCCCACCTACCGAATCAACAAATAGTTACATTCGAAGCAAGAAATGAAGACGAAGCGTTGCTTGCAGCAAAAACTGCTAGAACGAAGCTTGAGTCATCGTTTCAGCTCAGCTTCAATGATCAAAACGCACGTCATTTCCTATATACTGACATTCCCCATCATTACGTTTACGTAGGCGATAAATGGCAGCTTCATCAAAGAGGTGGAGCGAAGGTTGTTGCACGAATGTATACAGTAAGCTTGAGAGATGAGGAGCGTTTCTTCGTGCGGCTGCTTTTACTACATATTCGAGGTTCCTCCAGCTTTGAATTTGTACGAACATTCAATGGTTTTATTTACAAAACCTTCAAAAAAGCTACAGCTGCACGGAGTCTGGTAAACGATAATGAATGGGATCACTGCTTAACAGAAACAGCAGTCTTTCACATGCCAAGACTGCTTCGAGTGACTTTCGCTTATATTTGTTGCTTTTGCCAACTTTCAAAACCTCTTGATCTCTGGATGAAGTTTGCAGATGACATGACTCTTGATTGCAGCCGACACCATATTGAAAATGTACATAATTCTTATACAGCACGGACTTTCTTGCTCTATGATCGGCTTACCAACGCCATCGAGAAGTAACGTAGAAGTGCAAGTTTTCGATACGGTTGGAGAAGCCGAAGAAGCTGAATTACGAATTCAACTGTTAAACGAAAAACAGTTGGATGCATTTCGTAAAACAACTGCTGCAGTAGATAATGAAAATGTCTCCAGCCGAAGTTGAGATTTCAATATTTTGTTTTAGCGCGGAAGTGGTCATGTAATCCGAAGCGCACGCTTCCGGTTTGAGATTTGTAAATTTGGTTTGGGCGCTTAAGTGATCATGTAATCTCGAGCGCGCGCTTCCCGTTTGAGATATTAATATTTGACTTGGCGTGTAAGTCATACTGGTGTACATTTGAGCGCGTGCTTGTCGTTTAAGATTTAAAAATTATTCGCGTATATGAATTTACTTTATTTTTGATAAAAGTGCATCAAATTTGCATTTTAAAAAATAAATTCGTGCTTATTAAGCTTTTTTAATTAATAAAATTAAAAACTTCTTCTGGTTTTAAGCCTATTTTTATAAAATATAACATTTTTAATAAAAATAGGCTTAAAACCAGAAGAAGTTTTTAATTTTATTATCATAAAAAATCTTCTTAATCATTTCTTAACCAAAAATTCAACAAAATGTATTCACGTGACTGATTATTCAGTCACAGGTCAGCTAGTTATAGTCTAATAAGGAATGCTAAAGTAAACGGGTCAACATACATGGTACATGAAGTGGAACAACATGAAATTTTGAACTTTAAAAATTCATCTAGTTCATATTTTTTTGCAAAAAATTGAGAAAATGAAATATTCTATATCAGCAAAGTTAGAGAAATAAGAATTTTGAATGGCGAACTAAATAAATTATTTTATAAATATGATTTTGATGAAAATTTCCGTGAAGTTATACTATACCATGATGAAACCTCAACATTAAAACGCAGAGGGAGAAAAAGGAAAACAAACCGTGACGATGTTGATTCCTTATATAGCCAAAGTGAGCCAATTTCTGAATGCAAATATGTACAAAGACTTAATGTTTCTGTGCAAAAATAATTATATTCCTGGTTTCTACCATACGGTTTTTGAAAATTTACCTCACAGTAATAGTTTTTCTGGAAATGATGATTCTTGATTTCGTTTTATTCAATATTTTTGGTTAACTAATTGTTTTAGTGGTGTATATGCATACTCAATAAATGGATTATGTATGTCATAATGCTTAAAATTATAATGTGTTTTATATTTTAAAATTATCCATACATTACTCTGATAAGTCGAACTACTGTATCGAAATATTCACTTTCTTTTCGTAAAAATAATATAATTCTACTTATAATTCAAGAACTCTAAAATTTTCCGATCAAAAAAATGGTAACTAGTACTTACAATACAGTCAAAACAACATTTAAACCTATATCAATCGTATTTGTTTATATACAATAATTTTTAAGAATATTTAATTTATCTACTAAATTGCTACTAAAATTTAATACATCCTTACACAGTTTAAATTTTGTGAACACAATTATTTAAAAAGCTATATCAAAAAGACCTTCAAAACTGTCTCCTGAAAAACGATGTTTTGAGTTATCATTTTATTGCACGCAGTGAGCGATATATATATATATATATATATATATATATATATATATATATATATATATATATATACAGCGATTCCACATGATCAAAAAAACGCAAATTTTGTCCTGACCCCTTTAGATTTCTATGATACTTCCCAAAAATGTTCTCTATATAAAATAACTCAACACGTATTTTTTATTTCCTTCTGCTGCACTGTTCTTTGTAATAGGGGCGCGGCGTTATAAGTTTTTTCTGATTTTTCTTAAAAATGATAATGAGAGGAGGCCTTTGTCGCGAGAACCACTTACCCGATTTTAACAATTTATATCTCAAATGAAAGGGAATGAATGGATCTTATAAATAGCGGTACAATTTTAATTTTAGAAAAATTCTATCTTAAAGAAAAAATGCGTTTTTTTGGAAAATGTGATTTACCGTTATGTTGAACTTAAACGAGTTATCGGTTTTTTAACTTTTTTTAAAGCTTACTTATTTTGTAAGCAAATAGAAAAATAAAACAAGGAGTGGCACCTTTCATTTTTAAAATATGATTTTTTGAATAGGTCAAGATCTGAATATTTTAAACCAAAATTGAAGAAAATCTATTCAAACTGTTCCTTCGATAATTTCATTACAGATTTTACTTTATTTCTATATTTTAATTCCTCAATTCAAACACTTTTTGCAATGCAATAAAACCATAAATTAATTGTTAATATAATCTTTATTACTCAATATCAAAAAGTTTGTTTCTTGTACAAAATGAAAACTTCCTAATATCTAAAGATGTCTTATTATGTGGACAAAAACTATGATATTTTTGAGTTCCTGCTATTTGTTTTACTGAGCCATATCTAATTTTTAATTGCTTTTCCATTGTATCATAATCTGTAGTAGTAAAAAATAGATAGTTTACTTTTGATTCTGTTTCGACAGCCCATGAATAAAGTTCACATGGTGTAGTTATTTGGTTTTCAAAAGGATTTTATAAACTCGCTCTAGCAGCATTCCTCTTGAGAACTCCTCTTAATGTATCGCAAGGTCTTTTTCCGTGGCAAGTTGCAAAAAAATGCCATTCTGCTTCCATACCGAAGTCCTGCTTGAAATTGCATAGATTGTAGAAATTCATTTTGTTTTTGTACTGAGCCCCGGATCCATCGGAAAAGAAACAAATTTTCTTAGCGTGCCGTAATTTTTCCTTTAAGAAATTAACTAGGCCGTTAATAAACAATCTCACAGCTACATGATTATGTTTAGTTGCCTCAGATATAGCTATCAAGCTTGTGAATTAAAACTGGAATATATATATATATATATATATATATATATATATATATATATATATATATATATATATATATATATATATATATATATATATATATATATATATCGAAAAATGTCCATGAAACTTTAAAAGTAAAATAACATTTATTTAACGACGGAAAATTTTTTAAAAATCCAATCTGTATATTATGTATTCTAGATTTCATTTTGTATTCAATTCACTGTTTCATGGTGTTCAAATAATTTTAATTTCGTATTCATTTAGATTTTTTCCCATAAAAAAACAACTTAAAGTAATTTACATGTTGCTAACACAGATAGAATTGATAACTATATGTACAATGTACATTGTATGTATGCCGAATGAACATATCATGTACATATAAAACGAATTATGTTCACATTATCATGTTCATCTATAATGTATATGTGTGTCGTGTATACATATATCGATATATAACCAGCAACACCGAATAAAAAAAAAGAAATAAATTCCGTTCCTTGCTCGTTGACAAAACACAATGGGTGGTTGTAGTTTTATGCCATAGACACGAGTTTTCCAACAATTTCCAATCAAAACTTGTTTTCTTCACTTAACTGTACGTAAGTTTCAGCTTTAGGAAATTACGCTACTACACATACGTTATCCGATTTCCATCTATAAAATGGTTCTAATATAATTTTTAATTTTTTATACCGATCACGTGAAGATATATTTACAGATATGTTCACAGCGGAGGTTACATTTGCAAGTTTCTCACTGTGTGTTTAGTAACAAGCACGACATAAATTAATTACATCTATATCATATTAGCAAACATTTAGCGGAAAATTATTAGTTTTTTTATATTGAAGAGTTTTTTTGTAACTTACTGTCAACCATTAATATACAACGAAAATGAACGTGACTTACTAAAATTCACATTATTCAGGCGAAAATTTATGGTAGCAAAATGTATCTCTAAAGAACCAAAAAACATTATTTAGATTCGAAATAAATATACTTAGGTTATTTAGTGTACAGTTGCACCCCAAATTATACCTTTTTCGATTCTATAAGTAATTTATTGAGTACTGCACTACATTAGATTCTCTTTCCAATCAATTCGAAAATAATTTTTGTCATAGTTTATTTTCAGTGGAATCTATTTAGTTCGAAATGGTGTGCATGCTCTAGCCACACCACACCACAATTCTTATAGACATATTTTTGGAGTAAAACTAGGTTTAGAAATTAGGTGCCGCACTGAATAATATTCCTCTTATTTTAGAATATATAAAAAGATATAATGACAGATGTTAGGTTAGATATGATGATAGGTAGAGGATACTTTTTTGTTGTAGTTTGTAGGATCTTGTATGAGCTAAATTGCCTACTGTATTTTGTATAATCGGGATAGCAACAGTAGAAATTATTAATTTTGAGTTAATTTGAAGTTGTTTTAAATTGCTGCAACCGTCATAGTGACTGTCATATTTAAAGGCGGTGAAAATGGATACAAGTGGGCACAGCATAAAGGCATGATTGTCAAATGGAAAAAAACGAGATCATCCTATCCCGGTATTCCAGCAACGCTCGACCTGGCGAAACATATATTAAACTTATCCGGAAAATAGTTTATGTAAAACATTGAATTCCCTGTGACAAATATTATTTTGTCATTGGGTTTTCCATTTGTACGAATACAAAATAAATCATTTTGTTTGCCGACCAGCTTTAAATATAGTACCAAAATAAAAAGCGAGACGATAAATTATATGCCCAATAACTCATATGCAGAAAAGAAATAATATCAGATTTACAGATCACAAAATTGTAAAATGAAACAAACACATTATACATCACAAAAATTAAGACAGAACGAAATAGTAGATCATGTATCAAGGAAGTGAAATAGAAAATTATTGCTTGAGTGAAGAAAATGCCACCCGAAGCCGAAGGAAGTTTACTTTTGAAGATTTTCCTTATATAAAACATACCGAAGAGAATTTTTATATCGCTATCGAGTTTTCATTGCAAATTTGTTAGTTAGGCTGTGTGCCAAACTTAAGATAAAAGTCGATTTTAAGTAAATTTTTTGGTAAATTCAATTATTTTTCAAAAACTCTATAGCAAACTGCTCGAAAAATCTCTTATAAAAACGATTTACCTTTAGTTTCCCACAGAGCCTTAAAACCAATTTTCTATGAAAATTATTAAATTTTTATAATTAGTTATCATGTAAATCACCTACTTTAGTCCATAGGGAATAAGATACATCATCAGGGGTTTTCGGAGATAAAACCCAGAAAAGAGGGCTTTAGTATTGGGCTAGCTTTGAATTTTTATTACGTTGATTAAAAATTATCCAAATTTCTAGCCTATACAAAAAATTTATTTGAAAATTAGAAAGTTCGGGTGGGTTAGTCAAATAAAATTCCAACTTCGAAAGATTCGAATATACATATTGACAGATTTTTTTTTTCGTTCTTGTCTTGTCGGTTTCATTTTTAAAATCTGAACAAAGAGAGGGGAGTGAATTTTTCTACTTTGTTGTGGTTTTATATTATGAGTAAATGGCATTTTTGTTTTCTATGATTAGAAAAGTCGAGAAATTCCAGAAGTTTCTGATTTGCAAAGTTTAATAAAATTATATGCTATTTATTTACCAATATAAAAGTCAATTTTAACAAAACATTATAGATACCAATATACAGTTTTACTTACTAAGGCAACTTTATGTATTATAAAAAGAATTTGGTCAATGCTAACAAATAATTGGTTGTTTCAGCCTAAATCGTTTTTAACATTAACCGCCAATTTGGTTACATTTACATTTAGTTACAATTTGGTTACGTTTATATAATTTGTTTCCTTGGTTGATTTAACAAAATAGTTGGCCACTTATACCAACTTTTGATTCACTTCTATCGAACAAAATACCCATATGTTTTTTGTTATATTAACTAAGTTAAAAATTAAATAACCGCGATTTGGTTATTTAAAATTAATATTTTACTCAACTAAGATCTTGTTCATTTTTTTAACTAAGAGATTTGGTTGATGGAAATTCACCAAGATTTTGGCAAAATAGGGTTTGAATTTTGTTTTTTCAACCCAAGTGTTTCTCTGAGGGTAAATTGCATTTATTTTGTCAAAACAATATAAACCGACCTTAATAGATCGAGTGGCAACTGGAAGCCACCTTAGTGGCCCCCATTTAGTGCCGAGCTAAAAATGTATTTGGCTATCTGATACTTGGCTAATTAGGAGACATTCCGGCAAACAGCTGACAGGTTTGGGTCGCTTTATCCACAGCGTATTGGAGAAATAGCAACGTTCTTGATACATGAATCGCCAAAATTTAAAGTTTGATAAAATAACCGGAGTCAAATGCGTGATAGGTTCGATTGACGGATGTCACATTCTAACCAAGAAACCAATTATTTGCCCAATGGAATGATACAACCGTTATAAAGACGTTGTGAACCATCAAAAACAGTTAATTGAATTATTATGTCAATGCATGACTGGAGGATTTTACAGCGGACGAGATTGTACGAGTTTGCTGATCACCAGAATATTTTAGTAAACTATTTTTTATTTGGAAATTTCGCATAAAAATAATAAAAAGCTTGTCTATCAATAGTAAGAAGTTTGATAATATTCGAAATAAATAAAACAAAAAATTGGTGTCAGTGTATTGTATAACCCACTGATTGTTTGATCAAGATTTGTCCTCTGTTTCGTTACTCTTTATAACATAAGATACTCTTTGGCACAGCTACTCCCAAAATCTGCTAAATTAGAATAAAGAATTAGAGCAATTAAACCACCAAGAGAGGGGTATTTGTCGAATATCTCACAGTAGAGGAAGAAGACACCGCTACTAGTTGATGAAGAAATGGAGAGGAACCCAGTTTCAACGGAACCCCACATAGTTAATTAAGCTCGAATTATTACTCTTGCATACAATTTATACTATTTCATGGTCACTAATTAGGACTTAGAAGATCTACCAGAGAAATGGAAGACTGCGTTGATATGTCAGCTGCGCAAGGAAAGCGATCGTAATAGATGTGAAAACTATAGTGCCATAGCTCTTTTGAACACTGCCTACAAAGTGATGACTAACGTTGTACATTCAAGTCTCATCACTCTCGCCGAAAATATCATTAGCGGCTATATATATATGGTTTTCGTCCCAAATGATTAAAAATTTACCAGTGCTTCTTACGATGATAATATTAGCTGCATTTCATGACACCACCATGATCCAGATCATGACATCATTTACATGTGAAACAACAACACGATCACGTGTTGTTGTTGTTTCACATGTAAATGATGTCATGATCTGGATCATAGTGGCCGATGTTGATTTTGAATAAAACACAAATTATTTAGGAAATTATTGTCAATTCTTTTTATTATGATAATATGGTATGGTTCAATTATGTATGGAACAAAATATCAGCCAAATGGCTGCCGAGATCTCGGCGGTACACCTCCACCCGAAGTCGCTGAAGTTAGCCCGAACCCGAAATTTTTTGGTTGTTGTCTTAGATAAGTGTAGTCATCCCGAAAAAGTGTAAAGAGTAAAAAAATGTAGCCTCATCCCGAAAGAAAATTGAGAAATGAAAAATTAAAGAAATTTAAAAAAAAAAAATATATTATTGTGTAAAATAATAATTTTTCGAAAGCAGTAAACAATAATATAGATTTTAAATAAAACCATAAAGTAAAAACGATAAATCTAACCGAATCAATTTTTTGTGTAGTCAAGTCACCATGGGTCCACATTAAATTCTGTACTGAAATACCTAGAGATATAGCCACCCAATGGCGTATACAGCCAGATAGACCAATGTACTAACTAAGATGTAGAAACTACCATATGCCCATATCAGGTGGAAATCACCTTTTTTTTTGATTTGTTTGTGTAATCGAAAATCAATTTTTTGTGTAGTCACCATGGGTCCACATTAAATTCTGTACTGAAATACCTAGAGATATAGCCACCCAATGGCGTATACAGCCAGATAGACCAATGTACTAACTAAGATGTAGAAACTACCATATGCCCATATCAGGTGGAAATCACCTTTTTTTTTGATTTGTTTGTGTAATCGAAAATCAATTTTTTGTGTAGTCACCATGGGTCCACATTAAATTCTGTACTAAAATACCTAGAGATATAGCCACCCAATGGCGTATACAACCAGATAGACCAATGTACTAACTAAGATGTAGAAACTACCATATGCCCATATCAGGTGGAAATAACCTTTTTTTTTGATTTGTTTGTGTAATCGAAAATCAATTTTTTGTGTAGTCACCATGGGTCCACATTAAATTCTGTACTAAAATACCTAGAGATATAGCCACCCAATGGCGTATACAACCAGATAGACCAATGTACTAACTAAGATGTAGAAACTACCATATGCCCATATCAGGTGGAAATAACCTTTTTTTTTGATTTGTTTGTGTAATCGAAAATCAATTTTTTGTGTAGTCACCATGGGTCCACATTAAATTCTGTACTGAAATACCTAGAGATATAGCCACCCAATGGCGTATACAGCCAGATAGACCAATGTACTAACTAAGATGTAGAAACTACCATATGCCCATATCAGGTGAAAATCACCTTTTTTTTTGATTTGTTTGTGTAATCGAAAATCAATTTTTTGTGTAGTCACCATGGGTCCACATTAAATTCTGTACTGAAATACCTAGAGATATAGCCACCCAATGGCGTATACAGCCAGATAGACCAATGTACTAACTAAGATGTAGAAACTACCATATGCCCATATCAGGTGGAAATAACCTTTTTTTTTGATTTGTTTGTGTAATCGAAAATCAATTTTTTGTGTAGTCACCATGGGTCCACATTAAATTCTGTACTGAAATACCTAGAGATATAGCCACCCAATGGCGTATACAGCCAGATAGACCAATGTACTAACTAAGATGTAGAAACTACCATATGCCCATATCAGGTGGAAATCACCTTTTTTTTTGATTTGTTTGTGTAATCGAAAATCAATTTTTTGTGTAGTCACCATGGGTCCACATTAAATTCTGTACTGAAATACCTAGAGATATAGCCACCCAATGGCGTATACAGCCAGATAGACCAATGTACTAACTAAGATGTAGAAACTACCATATGCCCATATCAGGTGGAAATAACCTTTTTTTTTGATTTGTTTGTGTAATCGAAAATCAATTTTTTGTGTAGTCACCATGGGTCCACATTAAATTCTGTACTGAAATACCTAGAGATATAGCCACCCAATGGCGTATACAGCCAGATAGACCAATGTACTAACTAAGATGTAGAAACTACCATATGCCCATATCAGGTGGAAATCACCTTTTTTTTTGATTTGTTTGTGTAATCGAAAATCAATTTTTTGTGTAGTCACCATGGGTCCACATTAAATTCTGTACTAAAATACCTAGAGATATAGCCACCCAATGGCGTATACAACCAGATAGACCAATGTACTAACTAAGATGTAGAAACTACCATATGCCCATATCAGGTGGAAATAACCTTTTTTTTTGATTTGTTTGTGTAATCGAAAATCAATTTTTTGTGTAGTCACCATGGGTCCACATTAAATTCTGTACTGAAATACCTAGAGATATAGCCACCCAATGGCGTATACAGCCAGATAGACCAATGTACTAACTAAGATGTAGAAACTACCATATGCCCATATCAGGTGGAAATCACCTTTTTTTTGATTTGTTTGTGTAATCGAAAATCAATTTTTTGTGTAGTCACCATGGGTCCACATTAAATTCTGTACTGAAATACCTAGAGATATAGCCACCCAATGGCGTATCCAGCCAGATAGACCAATGTACTAACTAAGATGTAGAAACTACCATATGCCCATATCAGGTGGAAATCACCTTTTTTTTGATTTGTTTGTGTAATCGAAAATCAATTTTTTGTGTAGTCACCATGGGTCCACATTAAATTCTGTACTGAAATACCTAGAGATATAGCCACCCAATGGCGTATACAGCCAGATAGACCAATGTACTAACTAAGATGTAGAAACTACCATATGCCCATATCAGGTGGAAATCACCTTTTTTTTTGATTTGTTTGTGTAATCGAAAATCAATTTTTTGTGTAGTCACCATGGGTCCACATTAAATTCTGTACTAAAATACCTAGAGATATAGCCACCCAATGGCGTATACAGCCAGATAGACCAATGTACTAACTAAGATGTAGAAACTACCATATGCCCATATCAGGTGGAAATCACCTTTTTTTTTGATTTGTTTGTGTAATCGAAAATCAATTTTTTGTGTAGTCACCATGGGTCCACATTAAATTCTGTACTGAAATACCTAGAGATATAGCCACCCAATGGCGTATACAGCCAGATAGACCAATGTACTAACTAAGATGTAGAAACTACCATATGCCCATATCAGGTGGAAATCACCTTTTTTTTTGATTTGTTTGTGTAATCGAAAATCAATTTTTTGTGTAGTCACCATGGGTCCACATTAAATTCTGTACTAAAATACCTAGAGATATAGCCACCCAATGGCGTATACAACCAGATAGACCAATGTACTAACTAAGATGTAGAAACTACCATATGCCCATATCAGGTGGAAATAACCTTTTTTTTTGATTTGTTTGTGTAATCGAAAATCAATTTTTTGTGTAGTCACCATGGGTCCACATTAAATTCTGTACTGAAATACCTAGAGATATAGCCACCCAATGGCGTATACAGCCAGATAGACCAATGTACTAACTAAGATGTAGAAACTACCATATGCCCATATCAGGTGGAAATCACCTTTTTTTTTGATTTGTTTGTGTAATCGAAAATCAATTTTTTGTGTAGTCACCATGGGTCCACATTAAATTCTGTACTGAAATACCTAGAGATATAGCCACCCAATGGCGTATACAGCCAGATAGACCAATGTACTAACTAAGATGTAGAAACTACCATATGCCCATATCAGGTGGAAATAACCTTTTTTTTTGATTTGTTTGTGTAATCGAAAATCAATTTTTTGTGTAGTCACCATGGGTCCACATTAAATTCTGTACTGAAATACCTAGAGATATAGCCACCCAATGGCGTATACAGCCAGATAGACCAATGTACTAACTAAGATGTAGAAACTACCATATGCCCATATCAGGTGGAAATCACCTTTTTTTTTGATTTGTTTGTGTAATCGAAAATCAATTTTTGTGTAGTCACCATGGGTCCACATTAAATTCTGTACTGAAATACCTAGAGATATAGCCACCCAATGGCGTATACAGCCAGATAGACCAATGTACTAACTAAGATGTAGAAACTACCATATGCCCATATCAGGTGGAAATCACCTTTTTTTTTTATTTGTTTGTGTAATCGAAAATCAATTTTTTGTGTAGTCACCATGGGTCCACATTAAATTCTGTACTGAAATACCTAGAGATATAGCCACCCAATGGCGTATACAGCCAGATAAACCAATGTACTAACTAAGATGTAGAAACTACCATATGCCCATATCAGGTGGAAATCACCTTTTTTTTTGATTTGTTTGTGTAATCGAAAATCAATTTTTTGTGTAGTCACCATGGGTCCACACTAAATTCTGTACTGAAATACCTAGAGATATAGCCACCCAATGGCGTATACAGCCAGATAGACCAATGTACTAACTAAGATGTAGAAACTACCATATGCTCATATCAGGTGGAAATCACCTTTTTTTTTGATTTGTTTGTGTAATCGAAAATCAATTTTTTGTGTAGTCACCATGGGTCCACATTAAATTCTGTACTGAAATACCTAGAGATATAGCCACCCAATGGCGTATACAGCCAGATAGACCAATGTACTAACTAAGATGTAGAAACTACCATATGCCCATATCAGGTGGAAATAACCTTTTTTTTGATTTGTTTGTGTAATCGAAAATCAATTTTTTGTGTAGTCACCATGGGTCCACATTAAATTCTGTACTGAAATACCTAGAGATAAAGCCACCCAATGGCGTATACAGCCAGATAGACCAATGTACTAACTAAGATGTAGAAACTACCATATGCCCATATCAGATGGAAATCACCTTTTTTTTGATTTGTTTGTGTAATCGAAAATCAATTTTTTGTGTAGTCACCATGGGTCCACATTAAATTCTGTACTGAAATACCTAGAGATATAGCCACCCAATGGCGTATACAGCCAGATAGACCAATGTACTAACTAAGATGTAGAAACTACCATATGCCCATATCAGGTGGAAATAACCTTTTTTTTTGATTTGTTTGTGTAATCGAAAATCAATTTTTTGTGTAGTCACCATGGGTCCACATTAAATTCTGTACTGAAATACCTAGAGATATAGCCACCCAATGGCGTATACAGCCAGATAGACCAATGTACTAACTAAGATGTAGAAACTACCATATGCCCATATCAGGTGGAAATAACCTTTTTTTTCGATTTGTTTGTGTAATCGAAAATCAATTTTTTGTGTAGCCACCATGGGTCCACATTAAATTCTGTACTGAAATACCTAGAGATATAGCGACCCAATGGCGTATACAGCCAGATAGACCAATGTACTAACTAAGATGTAGAAACTACCATATGCCTATATCAGGTGGAAATCACCTTTTTTTTTTGATTTGTTTGTGTAATCGAAAATCAATTTTTTGTGTAGTCACCATGGGTCCACATTAAATTCTGTACTAAAATACCTAGAGATATAGCCACCCAATGGCGTATACAACCAGATAGACCAATGTACTAACTAAGATGTAGAAACTACCATATGCCCATATCAGGTGGAAATAACCTTTTTTTTTGATTTGTTTGTGTAATCGAAAATCAATTTTTTGTGTAGTCACCATGGGTCCACATTAAATTCTGTACTGAAATACCTAGAGATATAGCCACCCAATGGCGTATACAGCCAGATAGACCAATGTACTAACTAAGATGTAGAAACTACCATATGCCCATATCAGGTGGAAATCACCTTTTTTTTGATTTGTTTGTGTAATCGAAAATCAATTTTTTGTGTAGTCACCATGGGTCCACATTAAATTCTGTACTGAAATACCTAGAGATATAGCCACCCAATGGCGTATACAGCCAGATAGACCAATGTACTAACTAAGATGTAGAAACTACCATATGCCCATATCAGGTGGAAATCACCTTTTTTTTTGATTTGTTTGTGTAATCGAAAATCAATTTTTTGTGTAGTCACCATGGGTCCACACTAAATTCTGTACTGAAATACCTAGAGATATAGCCACCCAATGGCGTATACAGCCAGATAGACCAATGTACTAACTAAGATGTAGAAACTACCATATGCCCATATCAGGTGGAAATCACCTTTTTTTTTGATTTGTTTGTGTAATCGAAAATCAATTTTTTGTGTAGTCACCATGGGTCCACATTAAATTCTGTACTGAAATACCTAGAGATATAGCCACCCAATGGCGTATACAGCCAGATAGACCAATGTACTAACTAAGATGTAGAAACTACCATATGCCCATATCAGGTGGAAATAACCTTTTTTTTTGATTTGTTTGTGTAATCGAAAATCAAATTTTGTGTAGTCACCATGGGTCCACATTAAATTCTGTACTAAAATACCTAGAGATATAGCCACCCAATGGCGTATACAACCAGATAGACCAATATACTAACTAAGATGTAGAAACTACCATATGCCCATATCAGGTGGAAATAACCTTTTTTTTTGATTTGTTTGTGTAATCGAAAATCAATTTTTTGTGTAGTCACCATGGGTCCACATTAAATTCTGTACTGAAATACCTAGAGATATAGCCACCCAATGGCGTATACAGCCAGATAGACCAATGTACTAACTAAGATGTAGAAACTACCATATGCCCATATCAGGTGGAAATCACCTTTTTTTTGATTTGTTTGTGTAATCGAAAATCAATTTTTTGTGTAGTCACCATGGGTCCACATTAAATTCTGTACTGAAATACCTAGAGATATAGCCACCCAATGGCGTATACAGCCAGATAGACCAATGTACTAACTAAGATGTAGAAACTACCATATGCCCATATCAGGTGGAAATCACCTTTTTTTTTGATTTGTTTGTGTAATCGAAAATCAATTTTTTGTGTAGTCACCATGGGTCCACACTAAATTCTGTACTGAATTACCTAGAGATATAGCCACCCAATGGCGTATACAGCCAGATAGACCAATGTACTAACTAAGATGTAGAAACTACCATATGCCCATATCAGGTGGAAATCACCTTTTTTTTTGATTTGTTTGTGTAATCGAAAATCAATTTTTTGTGTAGTCACCATGGGTCCACATTAAATTCTGTACTGAAATACCTAGAGATATAGCCACCCAATGGCGTATACAGCCAGATAGACCAATGTACTAACTAAGATGTAGAAACTACCATATGCCCATATCAGGTGGAAATCACCTTTTTTTTTGATTTGTTTGTGTAATCGAAAATCAATTTTTTGTGTAGTCACCATGGGTCCACATTAAATCCTGTACTGAAATACCTAGAGATATAGCCACCCAATGGCGTATACAGCCAGATAGACCAATGTACTAACTAAGATGTAGAAACTACCATATGCCCATATCACGTGGAAATCACCTTTTTTTTTGATTTGTTTGTGTAATCGAAAATCAATTTTTTGTGTAGTCACCATGGGTCCACATTAAATTCTGTACTGAAATACCTAGAGATATAGCCACCCAATGGCGTATACAGCCAGATAGACCAATGTACTAACTAAGATGTAGAAACTACCACATGCCCATATCAGGTGGAAATCACCTTTTTTTTTGATTTGTTTGTGTAATCGAAAATCAATTTTTTGTGTAGTCACCATGGGTCCACATTAAATTATGTACTGAAATACCTAGAGATATAGCCACCCAATGGCGTATACAGCCAGATAGACCAATGTACTAACTAAGATGTAGAAACTACCATATGCCCATATCAGGTGGAAATCACCTTTTTTTTGATTTGTTTGTGTAATCGAAAATCAAATTTTTGTGTAGTCACCATGGGTCCACATTAAATTCTGTACTGAAATACCTAGAGATATAGCCACCCAATGGCGTATACAGCCAGATAGACCAATGTACTAACTAAGATGTAGAAACTACCATATGCCCATATCAGGTGGAAATCACCTTTTTTTTTGATTTGTTTGTGTAATCGAAAATCAATTTTTTGTGTAGTCACCATGGGTCCACATTAAATTCTGTACTGAAATACCTAGAGATATAGCCACCCAATGGCGTATACAGCCAGATAGACCAATGTACTAACTAAGATGTAGAAACTACCATATGCCCATATCAGGTGGAAATCACCTTTTTTTTTGATTTGTTTGTGTAATCGAAAATCAATTTTTTGTGTAGTCACCATGGGTCCACATTAAATTATGTACTGAAATACCTAGAGATATAGCCACCCAATGGCGTATACAGCCAGATTGACCAATGTACTAACTAAGATGTAGAAACTACCAAATGCCCATATCAGGTGGAAATCACCTTTTTTTTGATTTGTTTGTGTAATCGAAAATCAAATTTTTGTGTAGTCACCATGGGTCCACATTAAATTCTGTACTGAAATACCTAGAGATATAGCCACCCAATGGCGTATACAGCCAGATAGACCAATGTTCTAAATAAGATGTAGAAACTACCATATGCCCATATCAGGTGGAAATCACCTTTTTTTGATTTGTTTGTGTAATTGAAAATCAAATTTTTGTGACTACAAATGGTGACTACACAAAAAATTGATTTTCGATTACACAAACAAATCAAAAAAAAAAGGTGATTTCCACCTGATATGGGCATATGGTAGTTTCTACATCTTAGTTAGTACATTGGTCTATCTGGCTGTATACGCCATTGGGTGGCTATATCTCTAGGTATTTCAGTACAGAATTTAATGTGGACCCATGGTGACTACACAAAAAATTGATTTTCGATTACACAAACAAATCAAAAAAAAGGTGATTTCCACCTGATATGGGCATATGGTAGTTTCTACATCTTAGTTAGTACATTGGTCTATCTGGCTGTATACGCCATTGGGTGGCTATATCTCTAGGTATTTCAGTACAGAATTTAATGTGGACCCATGGTGACTACACAAAAAATTGATTCGGTTAGAATTATCGTTTTTACTTTATGGTTTTATTTAAAATCTATATTATTGTTTACTGCTTTCAAAAAATTATTATTTTACACAATAATATATTTTTTTTTAAATTTCTTTAATTTTTCATTTTTTAATTTTCTTTCGGGATGAGGCTACATTTTTTTACTCTTTACACTTTTTCGGGATGACTACACTTATCTAAGACAACAACCAAAAAATTTCGGGTTCGGGCTAACTTCAGCGACTTTCCACCCGATGGTCCAAATTTTCGATGACGCTTAGGCATAATTAAGGTTCTATGTCGTTAATGTGCCGAATTATCTCATCCTTTAGCCCTTGAATGATTGCTGGCTTATTGACGTACACCTTTTCTTTCAAATAACCCTAAAGAAAGAAGTCCAACGGTGTCAAATCACATGATCACATGATTGGCCGCCAATTGACATCGCCACCACGTGAGATAACACGGCCATTGAATTTGTCGCGTAAAAGAACCATTGTTTCATTAGCTGTGTGGCAACTGGCACCGTCCTGTTGAAACGACATATCGTCCACATCCATATCTTCCAATTCGGGCCATAAAAAGTTCGTTATAATCTCACGATAGCGAACACCATTCACAGTAACTGCCTGACCGGCCTCATTTTGGAAAAATATGGCCCGATGATGCCGCCAGCCCATAAACCACACCAAACAGTCACTCTTTGTGGGTGCATTAGTTTTTCGACAATCACTCTTGGATTATGATTCGCCCAAATGCGGCAATTCTGCTTATTGACGAATCCACTGAGATGAAATTGTGCCTCATCACTGAAGATGATTTTCTTCGAAAATTGATCATCCACTGTTGCCATTTCTTGCCACCATTCTGACCATTGACAACATTTGGAATCATCAAGAGGCTTTAGTTCTTGAGTCAATTGCACCTTATAAGCGTGTAAATGCAAGTCTTTATGCATAATGTTCATCAACGACGAGCGTGAGAGGTGCAATTCTTGGGCACGACGACGAGTTGAGATGGACGGCTCTTCAGCTACACTATCGCGAACAGCAGCAATATTTTCTGCAGTACGAGCATGCACTGGTGTTTTAAAATCTCCTACAGACCCGGTTTGCTCAAATTTTTGCACGATTTTTCCGATTGTACGCACATTTGGACGATTAAATTGACTGAAAAAATCACGAAGTGCACGATATGTATTTTGATTTGAACGCCCATTTTCATAATATGCCTGAATAACTTTAACGCGTTGCTCGATTATGTATCTTTCCATGGTTTCCAAATTGAATTATCTGAAATTGAGAAATGTCAAATTAAATGCAGAAAAAAACTTGACGTTTAGGTGTGGTTCACATTCAACGTCGGCCCTTAAAATTTAACCACCCTATACATCAACAATATATGGACGTCTGGCATGTACACTACCGCTCAAAAGTATTAAGGAACTGTCGAAAACAAAATAAATTATATAAAAACTCAGTAAAAATGTGAAAATATTTATATTTTAGGTACATACCCACATATTTATGGCAATTTACTAAATAAATGTCAAAAATTAAAAAAGTTAATTTAAATTTTACTTTCATCTAGGTGACCTCCTCTTGATTGAATAATCGCAGCGAAAAGTCGAGGTATTCTCGCAATAAGTTTTGTCACAGCATCTGGCGTTAATGAGTTCCCAATTGATTGAAGTTTGTTCCACATAACAGTAGCTGATGTTGGAGTGGTTGCTTTACTTTTCGGAACCGGGTTTTCTCACAGTAACTCAATAGGGTTCAAGTCAGGGTTCTGGGGAGGCCATTCCATAATTGTAATCGTTTCTTCATCCTCTAAATGGCGAAGATAGCCTAAAATGAGAATTGAGGAATTTCCCTTATTATTAACACTAACTAGATTGCCCAAAGAAGTCATTTTCATTGCTTTTTAATTCCAATTAGTAAACAAAATATATTTTTTTAATACAAAAGTACGTTTTTTTTGTTTTCCGAGTACAGTAGATTTTCTTTATTATATTAACATATTATATAACTTTAAATATTACAAAAGAAAATTGACAATTTATTTTAAATTAATTTTTAAAATTCTTTAAAATGTCACAAAGTACGTGCCAGGTTTTCTAGTGGTAAAGGCAATGTTCTTGTAACAAATTTGACTTATATTGAATTAACGTATAATTTTTCCAATTTTAAATTTCAAAGAATTTTTCATCTTAAAAGTTACATTTAAAAAATTGGTTTTTGAGTAACAATAATATTTGATTAATCATTTTTCTAGAACCTTAACAACATTTTTGTTCACGACGCAAAATTTCAGTTGTAGGAAAATATTTTATACGAAGGGAGTTCAATATGTTCGGTACAACCGAACAAATCCCTGACTACCCAACCGAACAAATCCGTGACTCAGATTTGGTAAACGTCGTAATCCATAAATTTGGAATTACTTTTGGATGCAATCCAGCCTGCCAGAGTCCAAGTACTGATCTTACGTAAGTGAAATACAAGGTTTTTAAAGTGAAAGGATCGCAAAAATTTCTCTTTATGTATTATATGATCGATGAAATGTAATGAAATTCAAAAAAGCTTACATTTGCCGGCTTTTTCAATCGATAAAATATACTGGTTAAGAAACCCTAATTAAAATGACCACACAACTTTTTTATTTCCTTGTATTTCACTTAATCTCAATTGATTTCAAAAATTAATTAGTTTTACGCAATAAATTGTTAATTGGTGGCTTGCGAACTATTAAATAATTATAGCTTCGATGTACTATATACGAGTATGTTTATTTCTTTCTAAAATATGAAATATTTTTGTAAAGCAGGTGCTTCCGATTTTCCTACAAAAAATTGCACACGAAACAATTTTTTCCATGTACTCGTACATGGGCAATTGCATAAAAACTGTTTTTTTCAACAAAACTAGGTTGTTTTTTTCCTTTTAGAAATTGGTTTTTCGAAACAAATGTTTTTTTTTATTTTAGATAAGTTCCGAATGCGAGAATGAAACAAATTATTTTAATTTTAATCCTAATTGTATCTACGATTACTTTGAAAGGGTAAAACGATCAGCGGTAACTATTATTCAGAGCTTTTGGACAGATTCGATATTGATTGATAAATGCCTATTTTGAGGAAACCACTTATTATTGTGAAAACCTACTATTTGGAGGGAATAAAAATATTGGAAAAACGGTGGACTAAATTTATCGAGCTTAAAGGAGAAATAAAAAGGAGTAATAAAAAGCTTTTTGCCGAAAACACATCTTTTATTCAAAAACTCACTGACTTATCAAACTGCCCTCGTACTATTATTTTACTAATTTCAATTAAATACAATAAAATCAGAAATATTAGGATTGCACTATATTACACCACTATACATAATTGGCCAAGGATTTTAAATTTTGAGGAACTGGGGTCGCAGAATATTATAACTATTACTTGCAAAAATTTATTATTTTTAGCAAATGAGGAAGGTGAGATATGATCATTAATCGACGCAAACCGTAAAAAATCTAAAAGCATCATAATCTTAAATTTATTGATAAGGCAAAACGTAATATATTTATTAGAATTGGGAAGTGGGAGATATGTAGATACGATTTCTAACGTATTGCGTAAACTACATTCACATTTAAGAGTTTAACAATTCAAAATTTAAAGGGATATTGAAAAATGAGATTTTATTATTGAGAGTGTGGTGATTTATTTCCTAAACTTTGTACAATAAATCAAAAAACGAAATTTTTGAAAAAATTGGTAATGATACGAATATATCGATTTAGTATCACAGATATTTTAATATTTAAAAAAATCAATTTTTTGAAATATTCCAGTATATAAGTTCTCAATATAACATACTCGCATACATTCTGTCTTATCAAAATAATATAAAAGTGGATAGTTCAGTCGAATCTAACCGATTTTCATTTTTTCTAGCAATTTAATTTGCTAGGTTTAGTAAGCGAAAAGGTCAGTAATACTATTTAGCAACTTAATTTAACCCTAATTATTTAAATCATTAATTAAGTTTAGTAGAGACCCACATAATTAAGGTATTTACTACACAACATATCAATGGATTCACCGATTTCTTTTGTAAGGAAATCAATTAGGTATTAACAAATGAAAGGTTAAATCTTCCCAATGACCTGTTCGTAATCATTTTTTTTTTGTCAATAGGTTGGGGACTAAGTTCTACGCCTCATTAGTAGCTAAATACATCATTAATTTTGCTTGTTTTGCATTGCCTTTCTCATCGATTTTTTAAGACCTCTGAGGAGTGTTTGATGCCATTTGATTTACATAATAATTTCACTGATACCCTACCCTTCAAACAGATTGATTCCAGAGTTTGGTGTTTCAAACATTTTTGTTGATGGTTGTTTTTTAGTTAAGCAGAATAACTAAATAACTTATAAAATATTGTAAAAAGAATTACTTGTGGAACAGTAATAGTTTCAGTTAGGGGAATTTTATAGAATAATTATTGTTCATTCCATGAGAATTTTAAAATAAAGGCTTTTGAATGGAATTAAATAAAAGTATCGACATTGGTTTAAGTAGTCGATGTACGTTCTGGTCCGATAGTAAGAACAGATTGTACTGTTGCGCTGTACCAAAATTTAAAAAAATTAAATAATAGTTTCGGTATGTATTAATTTCTCGACTATGCCTTTGTTTTTAAACTATTGATTCAATTTTTTCCTTTTAAGAATATCTTTTTAGCAGGGAGAATTCTTAAACGACGAAGCAGGAACACAATATATGCTGTGTGCCTCAGGTCGATTTTTTCGACTAAATTATGAATTAAACAAAATTGCTCAGAAATTCACAATAAACATTCATAGGTGGTAGTAACCTTAAGAAAAAAAGCTGTGCCCGACTAATAAACATACTAAATCTTCGACTTTTCGTGGATAAAGGAAATATTAAATTAAATTAAAATAATGGAAGTTGATATGGAAGTTGCATTATTAGCAAATATCATTATAAACTACGAAATGTTTAAAAATAAAAATGTAAGAAATGTTTAAAAATGACATCTGACAACTAAATTGAAAAGTTACATCGTGAGGAGACTTTTCATTTGTAACCTGGCTTCGAATAGCGTAAGGTTACACGAAAAAATTGTTTATAATTTAGCCGAAAAATTGACCTGAGGCACACAGCAATAATGTTTATCAACGGATTAGAGCAAATGAAAGCACAATTTATTATATTCGTATAAAGTATAATTTAAATCATAGTCAACATTATAATTCAAAAATGAATTTAAAAAATAAACGTGTTTTTTGTGTCCACTGGATTTAATGTCCTTTGAAGGTCTTAATGCCCCCCTTTTCATTCAAGCATACACTACGTATTCATACAATTACAATATACCACGGGCCCATTGTAAGCTCCACTTCAACAGCGGGCGTTAGGTGTGTTTATTAACTTCACCCCGATCGTAATCGATGACGAAAATTTGATTTGCATCCAAGTCTCTGGTAGGATTCGACCCCGTACCTCCCGGTCCAAGTGCCAAAGCTTTAGCCACTGCACCTCTTGTCCAATGATTGGTGTAAGCCAATAAAAAAAAATTATATAAATCGAAATTGAGTTACATTTTAGTACTATTAACAATGGCCCAAATTTTGTAGAAAAACAAAAAGCAAGAGAAAATTGTTGGTCGAATGTAAACGGGCTATAAATAAGCCAACTGTTGTCGATTGTAAAAGTATATAGTAGATATCGTCCCTTGTGGTAAAAATAGACATGTAAATAACAGCAGGAAAATGACAGTTGCAATCGAGAAGCAAAACACACAAACTCTAAGCTTGATTTTAGTACATAGTTAGTTTATTTAGAAATATTATTATTAAAATTGTCACCACGACAATGCAAATATCTCCAAAGAAAAAGTGTTTCTCTAATCATCAATAATGAATCATTACAGTTTGCTGGGACAAATTCAGAAACAAACACTGCTAATTCCAAAATTGGCCCTTAATATTTTATTTTTGAAGAAAATTCATCTATATTTGACATAATAAACCCAAGATACATTCATAAGACATATTTTGATCAACCCAACACAAAAAATCCCCCTATAAATACTATATCCAACCCAACAAACACAATCAAACCTGCCTAACTGGGTTTGGTGTGTTATTGTGCTTGTTATCGCGTTTATTATACAAGGTCTTTTCAAACTTTTCGGAAAAGGTATTTTATCTCTAAATAAAAAATTGATGACGGGTAGTCAAATTTTGTTACTTGGTTTGGAGCGTAGCCGTTTTAGTCGCGCCGAGTATACTTGTATACTTTCGAACCACTGCTGAATCAGCTCTAAGGGCTTATTGGTTAGCATCATGATTGCAAATCACGAGCTATGTTGGTTTGATAAAAAAACTTGATTGATCATGTTTCTATCTGCGAATTCTTGCCCAAACGGAACGAAATCGAATCATTTATGAAGCGAATGATGACAAGCGACGAGAAATGGGTCACAGGCGACAATTTAAAACGGAAACGATCATGTTCAAAGGCCGGTGAAGTGGCCCAAACAGTGACCAAACCAGGATTAACGGCCGGTGGCATTATTCTGGTAGTTCCCCAGGAATAGGGAATTGGAGAAAGAATTTTTTTTATTAAATTTTTTTTTTAAAATATAAATTACATTCTTTCCCTAATTCTCTATTCCCGAGGAATTACCAGATTAGTGCCAGAGGAAGGTTTTGGTGTGCTTCTGGTGGAATTGGAAGGGAATCATCTACTATGAACGCGTAATTTGGGCCTCTACTGGCAGCAATTGGCCCAACAGAAGCGGCCAAAATTAGCCAATAGGATGGCGTCGTGTTCCACCAGCACAACGCCAGGTCTCATGCGTCCATGATGACTCTCCAGTTCCGGGTGCCTGGTTGGGAGGTTATTATACATCCACATTATAGTCCGGCCCTGGCACCAATTGATTATCATCCGTTTTTTTCCATATCAAATGCTCGTGGTGGTGTAAAAATGGGTTCAAGAAAAGCTTATGAAAACTGACTACCTCAGTTAGGGACTAATAGGGACAAGACGTTTTGTGAAAGCGTCATAATGTAATTACGTTCTAAATGGCAACAAATTATCGAGAAAACTGGCGCATATTTTATCCAAAATGAATGATTGTAGCCATGTTAAATAAAGCCCGGAAATAAACGTAAAAATAATGAATTTCTTTTTTTGGCCCAACTTTATACAATGAAATAGTATTTTTGTGCTCAACCGCATTTATTTATTATAGCAAAGAGTATGTAATGTTATAAAGAGTAACGAAACAGAGGAAAAAATTTCATCAAAAAATGCGTGGGTTAGACAAATGAGTTATACAATACACAACAATAGTTATACAACAATTTTTCATGTAATTTGTGTCGAATATTGTTATTCTCTCGACTATTGCCAGCAAACGATAAAAACCCACTTAAATTGCAAAACCCATGCATTTTTTGATAAAAAAATTTCCTTTATTTCGTTACTCTTTATTAGACACTCTTTGATTATACACATTCCAAAAAGAATTATTTTTTATTGTTCTTATTAACAAAACAACAAAACTTTTCCAAAATCAGAAATAAATTTATTTTATAATTTATCTTTAAATTTTTCTCACAACTCAAATTATTTAAAACCAAAAATCGAACCCAGCCAAAAATCGGTTTTAGTACATATTTTTCGATTAGTTTACCGTAAGGTGCTTTGCTTTGGTATAATAAGGCGGGTTTTTCTTTAATATCTCAAGCAACAGCTTGTGGCTTTAGTTTTTCGATGCATTTTCATTTTCTTTGTTGATAATAAAACATTTATATGCCAAATTTTGATTGTGTGATAATTGATATTATGTAGTTTTAAATATAAATGAATTAAAAAAAATTTAAAATGACCGCCTTGTGGTGAACACCATAACTGGTTGGCTTGGTTTCATTTTCTTAAAACTAAACATTTTTTGGTTTACATTAAATGCTGGAAACAGACGTGCGAAATTTCGCATGCGAAGAATTTACACCACTACTTTACATGAAATAAAACAAATGCATTTCGCATAGCATGCGTTATGGTACTATTCCACGGGAAAAAATTATTACCAGCAAAAATCTCAGCAAAACTAGAACGAGACAAAAATATAGATCGACTATTGAGAGAAGATCCGATTATAACATGCTGCGCATTTGCTGAGCAAATTGTTGTTGTGTTGCCCATAAAAAATATCAACTCGAGAATTTTTTATAGCAATCAACAGAAAAAAAATCCCTACTCATTTTGAATTTTATTTTAGACTAAGTTTTATAGTGTCAAGTGGTGAGAAGAGATTAAAAACTTTGTATTTGTAATTATTTTGTGGTTAGAGTTTTTGAAAAGTAAAAGTTTTATTGCATAAATAATAAATATTAATAAATTTAAAAAAAACTGGAAAATTACGGTAAGTTTAGTTAAAATAAATTTAATTAGTTATTAGTTATTTGATATTCAAGTTTGTGAAATGTGAAATTTGAAAAGTACATTAAATCCATAGTTCCTACTGTAATTTTAACGGCACTGAAGTTTAAAAAAAATCTTAATAAATCTTATATCTTAATTATTTGATAGTTGTAAAACAATCGACTTATCTGATTATTATGAAATAATTGCAAAAGTTGTATTATTGTTTTCATTACGTCCAGAATAATTTCTTTTCCAATAAATTGTATCTACCTAATTCGAAACACAATAATAACAATACTGTATTTTATTATATTTTAGGTAACAAAACTGTTGTGGTTCTAGAGAACACCATCGTCCAACCGGCAAGCGACTTGCAACAGTCTGCGCAACATTTTTTATCGAATTTTAATTGCCAGACATTCGGAAATGAAGGTAAATTGATAATAACTGTCGCTTTATTAATAAGATTACTAAATTATTATTTTTCCTTGGAACGGATGATCTCACATACAACCATGAAGCGGTTGCCGCAACATCCCCCATCGAGTTCTGCAACGGTATGTTACATTTTAATACAACATCCTAATATTTCAATCCAATATCCTAATTCAATATTGTGATTTAATTTTAGAAAAATAATTGAAGCAGTTCGACTGCGTCCAGCGGTTTGGAATATTCATGATTCGAATTTTAAAAATAAAAATTTTAAATGTTGGTTATGGGAAGAGGTGGCAAGAGATTCGGGTATGTAATTACATTTTCTTGATATAAATTTTTTATTATTATTTATTTATATGTTACAGATATACCAGTAAGCACCGAAGCAGTATTGAAAATAAAAAAAATATGGGAGAACATGAAGGCCAATTAAATCAGAAGCGAGAAAAAATGTGCGAGTGGGTCGGCAGGTGGGCAACCGACCCATAAGTACAGCAGCATGTTATCTTTTTTGAAGGACACTACCATGCCAAGAAGGTACTTATTCGAAATTTATTTAATTGTCTCAGGTTTTAAATATGTTTATACATGCCATACCTTTTGTCTTTTTAGCTCTATAGAAATAAGTAATGGAGAAATTACTCTTGAAAGGGAATTTAGTATGGATTTAAATCCGGCTTTAGAACCAGCAAAGTCGCAAGCACCTCGTCCTCAGCCGCGGAAACGCAAACTTTCAAGTTGTTGATTGTTCAAGTTGTTGATCTCTTTGTTGATTTTCTACGAATATATAAAAACACAGATTAATAAGACTAGCCAAGCGTCTTCAATCATCACCACTTACATTGTCCTGTGTCCATTAACTGTTGCAAACAAACTTTCAACTCTACATTATCTTCCAGTACCGAAACATTTACACTACTAGTACTACGGGCTACCGATCTATTTCATATTCATCGTCATTCTACAATAGAAACACAAAACAAATTAGGACATTTAATGAAATTCACGATCAAATCTAGCTCTTACGGTGTTCGCAACGGTGTTTTGAATATGAATGACGTTCGAGAGGACGTTTTCGTTGGAGTAACCATTACAAGTATCACACAGCACTCAAATTTTTAAATAAAAAACTTATTCACTAGATTTATTATTGTGTAAAACTAAATATTTTTGTTAAATTTAACTAATTTATTATTTATTTCATGATTTGTTTGTGTTTTAAAATGTTTGAGAAATATTTTGGCTGCTGCACGACTGACATTTCAGGTTAATTTACGAACTTGTCAAAGATTTTTCCTCCATATTGTATAGTAGAACATTTTTTAGATATTTTCGTTAATTAATCAAAATAATAAAACAACATATTTTTTTTGCTCATCTCAAAAATGATGTTAATTTTTTTATTAATTTTTCCGATATAAAATAATTGTCAATTTTTAAAAATAAAGATTTTTAGTTATTTATTTAAAAAATGTAAGGTTAGTTTTTCTTGATTTCAAAATTTCCCCAATTTTTCTACCATAAAATAAAAATGTTGTCTCAGTCACTTTAATGTAAATTTTAGTTCTTGTCTTTGTCAGATGTTTAGCAAAATTTTTCTGTTTTCTCCATGAAATAGTACTATTGCAACACGAAAAAAAAAATAATGAATTAACGCAAACTTCACGACGGCATTTTGGTTTTTGAAAAGTTTTTTGTTCGTTGTTTTGTGTATTCCGAAAACACATATGTAAAAAGATTATCAAAATTGGATGAAGCCATTATTATTTTTGTAGAAAAAAAAATGAATTTATATATAATAAAAGCCATAAAAATTATAAAAATGTGTACTTACGGGACCAGAAATGTAGTGAGCTGGGACGGCAATTAAATATTTCAAGTAAGAATACTTATGTATTTGTATTAATTTTATATGAATTATAAATATTTTAAGGTGATTTTTATTTTTAGTGGATAAAATAAAAAGTTGATGGAGGTATGTAAAGGATACTTTCTTTAAAAAAATTAAATATAATACAGCAACGGGAAATGGAGTAGAAACTCAAAAAAAAATGGAAATGGCTGGACCAACTAATGTTCTTAAAAAATGTGAGCCACTGAACCATACTAACGAAAGGTATACCAATATTGGGTATTTTCAATTATCTGGTATCATAAAATTATGTTAATATGTATTCCGATATTTGTAATATTTTTACCCGTATTTATTAATAAATTTAATTTTAATATGTAAAAGATTTTTATTTAGCGCGCATGTTATTCAAGTAGTATTCATACGACGGATAAAAATCCCGGATTTTTCTATCCCATTGTTTTAACCAATTACATCACGTAAATTATACAATAGACACGCCTATTTTCATACAAAAGAGTTGAAAAAAATTGAAAAAAAATCTCGGATGGAAAAATCCGAGATTTCTATCCGTCGTATGAATTCGACTTCACTGGATCGTAAGTAATGGAAGAGATTTTTTATTTTTTTCTTAATTTCAGTTTCCACATTATTTTCGTTTCGTTTACATATTATCTTCCACATTATTTTCGTTTCGTTTGCATAAATCGCCAATGCCAGTATATCGTACGGCCTACTTGCATGAGCTCGTGCGCGGTCGATTTATGCAAGTTGATTTTTATATCGATTAATTAATTTCGAATTAATCGTTTGTCGCATTGTATGTCGTATTGTATGTCGCATTATATGTAGCATTATATGTCGTATTGTATGTCGCACGGTTGTATGTCGCATTCGTCGAATCAATTATTTTGCGATAATTGAGTTGCTACAAGTTGTTGTTGTGATTTAGAGTTGGTAAAAATAAAGTGGGAAAATTATTTTTTGATATTTCGGGAATAATAATAATCCCCAACGACTTATTACGCGGGAGTCTCCATCTGTATTATTATTTTTTTGTGTATAATTCAAGTGAATTATAAACACGGATATCGAATTGCTTTACCAGTGAAATTGAAAATTTGTACTCTAAAACGGCCAAATATGTATTAGTATAAAAATCAAATGTGATAATAAATGAATAGCTAATTGAATACTCGACTTCCGTTTTCCTTCCGTCTGCGAAAAATTTTATATTTTAAATTTGATAAACCAGCGTATCACTGACAAATTAAAAGGCCATCTTTTAGATTTACGAACCATTCATATTCAAAAAATTATTATATACATACATTTAAAATGTGTAAGCATGATGTACAAGAATTTAGGATAACGTTAATATTAAAATGATATAATCTTTTTTAATTCCTGATGATTAAGGTAAACACTCTAATGAGATTTACATAAATCTAAGCGAGACATATTCAAACGTGCTAAAATTGATTAAATAACCAAAAATACCCAACACACCTTGATTTCAATTAGGTTTGTTCCAAACCATTTTGGCAATTTTACAAGAATAATGATTTGAACAAACTTTTATCATCGACTGTATTTAAATATATTTTTACATTTATAATTTAAAACCTCTATTTATATTTGTATATTTGTCACTCACCTGTACCGTTGTAGACTAGTCCTCATTTTATAAATATATTTATCTCTCATCCCCCCTCATAAATTATTACCTTTAAATCACTTTAAACAATAAAACAACCAGCAATGAGAAAGGTAACATTAAATTTAAAACAATCAAATTTGTATTCGAATTTTTATTTATGTGTATACATTTTTCCCATATGTATGTGGGTTAGGAATGTACTACTATATAATGTACCTGCCTGTATTCATATCACATGTGCGAAGAGGAAAACCAAAAAAATGTGAAAAATTTAAAATAGAAAATTTGAAAAATATACTCAATGTCGTCGTTGTCTAGCTAGGTATGAAATACTGTAGCTGTAAAATACAAACAACAAAAATTCAAATTCAATTTCAGTTTTGTGTCGTAAAAGTTGACAAATGTTGTGTTATTTTGTGTATTTTTTACACTTTTTTTCATGTCGATTTTACTGTTGTTAGTTCTCGAATAAAAACAAATAATGTATACACACACGGTATGAAAATCCAATGGGAGTAAAATAAACAAAAAAAAATGTTCGAGTTACAGCTAAAAATATAATATAACAGCTATTTTGTGTTATATTACTGATATAACGAGCAAGAAGATTTGATAGATTTCGATTTCTTATTATAAGAGATGAGAATGTGTGTGTGTATGTGTGTTATTTAGAAGGATAAACAACATTTCATTTATTAAAATTACATTTTCTGAAAGTAGGATATATAGAAAATTCTATGTTTTTTACTACATTCCCGGCGTTGCTTCATTTTTTACGAGTTATTCGAAAAGATATTTAATCTGTATAAATACGTAGATATTCATTAAAATAATGTGTCAAAGAATTTATTATTTATATGTGACTTGAAGAGCTTGGATAATCCTTCTATTATATGGCTCGGTTTTATGTAGTTCAGTTACATCGATTAGATAGTCTTTGTATTCGATGTTTTTTATTTCGACAACTAAATATCGTTTAGCAGTTTGCAGATTCGGATTAATTTGAATTTAACACACCAAATTTATAGTTACAAACTTTCACCTCATTCGACCCAAGCACAAGTATTTAAATTGAATTTTACTAAACATACGTAATTCCTGAAACATGTAAACCTGATTTAATCCGATTTTTTTTATTTATTAATCATCCAACTCGTTCAACAATATCTATCTTAACAAATTATATCATATTAAGATGTCAAGTACTTATTAAGACTTGCGCTTATCATAAGTAAATTTACTAACCTAAAGTGCGTCTTCTGTACGATTAAAACCAACTATATTATACCCTTGATAGACTAGCGATTAGCTAAACGCGTTTAATCATTTTTTTTGAGTGTATCTTTTAATGTGTGAAGTTCGAAATAACCTAAACGGGTTTTGTTTTAGGTTTAGTAACTAAATAGGGTTAGAGCACAAATCTCTCAATCTCATCTCATCTCGTGCCATCTAACAATGAAAGTTGAAATTTATAAATAGCACAGTGCTGTTAACACGGCCTATCCACCTAACATAATTGTCTGCCATAACATTAATATAACTGGTATACAAAATAATAAAAATGGCGTCGTGTCTAGTAAACGTATCATAAATTTAACTTTTAAAAATCATTTGTGTTTTAGGTACTAGACACACCAAGCGTCGAATTTAAATATGCATTAATTTGTTAATGTATTATATAGAAACGATAGTATAAAGAATTACATACCAATTATTTATATGAAAAACATTACAATTTTTGGATTTTTTAATAGAAAAATTGTAATACGATATTAAGAAATTATGAATTTTTCAAAATGCTTTCTAAAAATAAAAAATCCGCTTGGATTGAAAGTTTTGTGTGAGTTAAACAAACTTCAAGAAATTAATTTAAAAAATGAAGAAACAAAAAATAAACGATAGCAACCAGTGTTTTGGGTTAGTCCTTTTTTGATTAACGGGAAAATCACGACATGGAAATGCATCTTTTAAAATTTTAAACTGGGGTTCTGGTAACAATTTTCAGAATTTTACTAGAATCCATGTAAGCCAATTCGAAGAAATTTTGGCTTTGGTGAGTACTGTGTGCATTAAACTATATATATATTTTTTAATTTTTTTATAACTAATATTTTATTTTGACAATTTGTTATAGGTGGAAACGGAAATTATTTAAGGGAAGTTTTTTCCGCAAGAGTAAGGCTCGCAATTACGTTCAGGCTTATTGCGTCAGGCGACTCTTCAGATTTTTGGAGTATATGTTTCAGGTTTCTTTTCAAAATTCAAAAAAACCATTTCAAAATTCATTTACCACGTTTTTCAAGCTATGTGGAAGGCGCTCGAACCAAAAGTAAACAAAATTAAAACACATTTATGTCGGTACAAAAATATTGAACCAAGTAACATTAATTGTTTAGGTTCCACAAAAAAAGGACGATTGTTAAATTGCAGAGAAATTTAATCAAATTTGGCAGTTTCCACACACATTGGGTGCCGCTGATGGGAAACATATTAGAATTAAAGCTCCCGCTAGTTTAGGGTCAAATTTTTATTGCTACAAGGGGTATTTTAGCATTATTTTGTTTGCAATTGTGGATGCGAATGGAAAATTTCTATTTATTGATGTTGGATGAAATTGGAAAATAAACGATAACATAGTCTAAAAAGATAATCATTTTTCTGAGGCATTGATGAATGAAGGTTTTGATATTCCTCCACCGGCAAAAATACCAGGCCAAGAAATTGAAACTTCTTATTTTTTTATCGGAGAATATTCCGAGCAAGGATGATTGTCAAGTGTGCGTTTGGCAGATTAGTGGCACGTTTTCGGATATTGCAACGACCGATTGAAACTACACTAAACACAACCGAAAGATTCTTCTGCGCTTCACAATTTATTAACAAAAGAATTTCCCCATTGTATAAATGAAGAAGATGGGATTTATACATCGGATATTAATTTTAATTCTGTCGGGAGACAATATGTAGAATGCAACAAAACAGCAACAATCATGAGAGGAAATATAGTTAAATATGTTGTTTATTATGGAATAATTGAGTTGAGAGTCAGTGGAAGAAAATACAATAATAATGAATGTATATATTATGCAGTTTTTATCTCTTTTTTTAGAAAAGAATTTAATAAAATACAATTATATTTAATTATTACCTATATGTTTATATAGGTAGTAAATAAATTTAATTTTTAACGTAATTAATAATATAAATTTAATATAATATAAAGGTGAGTATAAATTATAATTTCAATATCACATAGGTCATTTATTTTACCCACATCACAATAATTATTTTATTTTATATATAATATTATTTGTAGGGGTTGGGCTCGTTTTCCCTAATTTCAAAATCCCGAAATCAAAATCCCGACTTTTAAAATAACGACGACGCGGGAGGTCTCTGCGCTCCTCCTCCCCCCCCCCCCCCCCCCCGCTTAGCCCTCTGAGGGGCTTTAGATTTGAATTTTTAGGGACGTGGGAGTCGGGATCAGGAAACATGAGAATCTATTAATGACACCTATGTAGTAGGTAGTTATAAAAATATTAAATATTAAATTTTGATTTTTTAGCTATCAAAAAAAACCAGACTTTTGTCGGGATTTTTAAAATTTCACCAAAATCGGGATTTTGAAAATCGGGGTTTTGAAAGTCAGGATTTTGAAAGTCGGGATTTTAAAAGGGGATACCATTGTATTCCCGAATATTTTATTACCAAAATAATGTTTTTGACTAGATCAAAAATGTACTAGTAGGCAGTTTCTCAAATACCAAATTGCCAAAAATAAAAATGCCGAAATATATCCCAAATCACCTTTTGTAAATTTTTGATTTTTCGGAGAAAAAATTAATCTCAAAAAAAAAACAAAAAAAAAAAAATAAATTGGGTTGGTATCGAAAGGCCAAAAATTTTAGAAGCGAAAAAAAAAATCCCAAAATGCAATCCCGAAAATAATTATCCAAACAACAAAAATCTCAAAACCCATAACACTAAAAATATATTTACCAAAAAAAAAAATTGCTCGAACACAAAATCTCAAAAAAATAAAAATATCGAATTAAAAATCCCAAAATTTGTCGAAAATAAAACCAAATGAGTCACAATCTTCGCGCGCAGATTTTGACTCATTTGGTTTTATTTGCGGAAGATTAGAAAAAATAAAATCATTAAATAATTTTTCTAAATCGATATCATATTATTTAATTAAAATGAGTGATTTACAATTTGTGAAAACTAATAAAGGAAGTGATAAAGGGTGTCTATTTCATTTTGGCCAGATAATTTGGCGCCAAGTGCAAAAGAATGGTCTGGTAAAAAAATATGGGAACTCGGAAGAATTTAGTCTGAAAATAAGAATGCTAAAGAGCTTAGCTTGATTTACTTAAATAAATATAAAATTAAATGAAAAATTTGGGTTTTTTTTTTTGAGATTAATTTTTTCGCCCGTAAAATCAAAAATTTACAAAAGGTGATTTGGTATATTTTTCGGCATTTTTAATTTTGGCAATTTGGAATTTGAGAAACTGCCTACTAGTAAGTTTTTGATCTAGTCAAAAACATCATTTTGGTAATAAAATATTCGGGAAAACGATGGTATCCCAAAAAAATTGCATTTAATTTTATATTTATTTAAGTTTGTTAAATGAAAAAATGAAAATGGATCCGCTCGAAACGCGATATGGTACAGAATGTGCATTGCAAGTTTTCGGCAAGTTTTGGGATTTTTAATTCGATATTTTTATTTTTTTGAGATTTTGTGTTCGACCAATTTGTTTTTTGGTAAATATATTTTTAGTGTTATAGGTTTTAAGATTTTTGTTGTTTGGATTATTATTTTCGGGATTGCATTTTGGGATTTTTTTTTCGCTTATAAAATTTTTGGCCTTTCGGTATCAACTCTTTTAAAAGTAATAATTTTGATAGTCGGGATTTTAAAATTCGGGATTTTGAAAGTCGGGATTTTTGTATTTTGAGCCAACCCCTATGTGCAGTATTACAATAAAGGTGTGTCCAAATGTTGAATATTCGTAGATGTCGGCTTCATGTATCGCTATATTTACTAGGTTCGACGTTGGACTAGAGCCTGTCGGTGTACTTCTGGCAATAATCTGTTTGGTATTCAGATTACTATGTTTGGCTTGATCATACCAATAATTTTCTGATGAAGATGATGATGAAGAACAAGATGAAGGCGGCCGAATTATTTTAAACTTAAATGGATGATTTAATATGTTTAATGGAACACTCAGGAGTGGAGATGAGGCTGATCCAGATCCGGGTTGAATATTATGTTGTTGCACTGATTGTGTTATTGTGTTTTGACTGGTGAGGTGAGCAAGATTTCAGCTGAAGGTGAGCAAGATGGGAGCGGGTGACTTATTGCTGTTGGATCTGGAGTGTTTATTATTTTACCTCTTAAATCAGCTATTTGTTGCTGTATTGATGCCATTAATTGGACGGCGTGAACTAAGGGTAGCTTCCGAAGGTTTGATGTTATTTGTAGTCCATATAAAAATGAACTCATCCTTCCTTTTCTCAGTACTTACTGCTAAAATAAATTTGTCGAGCGCTTCATCAAAATTTGATAATGGCAAAACAGGAGCAGCCTCTTTGTTTGTTTGATGGTGGCTTATCAAATTCAAAATCAGTAGCGTCTCTTTCAGAGGTTTGAGAATTAAGATGTTCAGCCTCACAACTATTAGTACTTTCTGAAAACTATAAAAATTAATTTAAAAGGAATGAAAAAAAAATTAGAGAAGCAAAAAAATAATTTTACATTAACTCACATTTGTATCACCTTTTCTGTAAATCATACATGGATCCCAAAGTGTCATTTGGACAAAATAAAAGAGTCACTTCTTTTATTTCTTCCAATCCGGCCTCAGATTTTGTAGAATTTAAATTTTTTTTTCGGCTGTATAAGATGTGCGTTTCTATATAGTCTTTGTCTAAACCCATTTCCGTTACAATTTTGTGGTAAGTATTATTTTTCATATCGGTCCTTCCTCCTAAACAATTTTGAGTTAATGTTCCAGAGACATTTATTTATTGCCTCTATACAGTTCTATGAGTTTCAATACTTCCTGTTTTGAACTCATTGTCAACTCATATATATAATGTAAAAAATTTCACAAACATTTCCAAACACTTTTATATAACTCAAACGAACTCTTTAATCACACACAGAAAAATGAAATCGCCATTTTGAAAAATACAGGTAACCCTCCAAGAACACGGTATTCGTAGTTTCAAACAACACGGTTTTAAAGAACACGGTACGAATTAATCGTGTTTTGGAGGGTTTCTTGTACAAAACGTCAATTACTAATAAAATTAAACAAACACGATATTTATGTATAGAAATAATAATCTAGTCATCACAGTCAATGAGCTTGATTCTTGTGACATAAAATTTCTGTTATGTTATTTTATTTCCCCGCTTCCTATTGAAATTTGTAATGCAAAAACAAAAAATAACATAACATAAAAATTTAGATCCCGGAATCAACCCCAATATCTGTGGCCCTATTCTGGCTTTCCCAGGGAATTGGGAAAAATATTTTCATAGCATTTTTGCTAAATTTATACTTTTCTGGCATATTGAAAGAATAAGTTTAGTGCAAAAATTTTCAAAACAAAGTGATTTGGGAAACTTTTGTTCCACAAAATTTTTGAGGGGAAAAATATTTTCCCATTTAACTTTGTTTCGAAAATATTAACACCAATCATGTTCCCTCAGTAGGCTAGAAAAATACCGTTTAGACAAAAATGCTATGAAAATATTTTCCCAATTCCCTATTCCCAGGGAAAGCCAGAATAGGGACACTGGTACACAAAATAGCTTAGACATCTCGGTAGAAAATGATTGTACGACATATGTCAACTAGTGGCAAATTTGCGTCTCCACGTGCAACTGTTCGAATTTTAATGGTATAACTTGAGTTTAATGGCAGGTGGAGAGCGTGTGTAAACAAACAATGATAAATGCCACATACTTTTTTATTTATATAATTTTATAAAAACCACCAAACTAGATATAATTTAAAAAAAAAAAACATTGTTTGTCTTTTTTTTTACTTTGGTTTTTGATTGTAATGGTGTTATTTTGATTGTTTCGTATATTGGTATATTTTCAGTTTGTCAATTTTGTACGAAAAACGACAAGCGCGAGGTGAGCAAACCGGAAAAAGAGAGTATTGAGCATCTTGATTGTATTAGTAGGCGAGACGCATGCGCATGATCATGTTTTGATTTTTTTTGGATTAACATTTCTATGTAAATATATCACAATTTTCATATTCACGTCGATTAAAGAATCCGCGGGAGCGAATCGATTGCGGATTGAAAACTGCATATAAAAAAAACAATTATTTAATGTCGAATTTTATTTGCCAAACTCCGTCAAAAAAACAGATGTACATCAAAAAGTTTGTTTTATTTGCCAGAAAAAATCAATTTTTTTTAATTTACATCAATTTTAAAAAATGTGAATTTTTTCGTAAATTCTTTTTTGGCTAATACCAATATAAAAAGAGAAATGTCATTTTTGGAAATGTCATTATAAACGAGTCGATTTTTGTGTATTTTGGTTGTGTTACTTTGTTCTAAGAAATGAAATTTGGGAATTTTAGTTTTAATAAAATATATAAATATATAATAATTAATAAAATTGTAATAATTAATAAAATTATTAATTAAAATAAATTGGAAAATGGATTATATCGACATATCCAACTATAGATAGCGTCGTCCTAGATGACGGCTTTGTTTTTGAGAAAGATGGTGTAGCATTTCTCGAACATAAAATAAGTAAGTTATAATTATATTGTAATTTTTATATTGTTTTAAAATGCGTGTTTTATTATTAGCTCGTGAATTAGTGCAAGCGGATTACACTGAAGTGTTGAAGCACTACTCCACCGTAGTACAACTAGGAGAGTGCGACCAAACGGCTGGACAAGCAGCGGAGGATTTGAAGCAAACTATAAGTAATGCAACAAGTGAAACCCCTAGTTTGCTACAAATTGAAATTCCTAGTTTGGTACAGCTACCGGTATCGGATCCGAATGCCTAACCCCATAAATGGACAGATGGGCAAACGAAATACATGTTGGTTATGTATGTCGATAATTTATCGCAAGTTGGGTCGTTAAAAAAATTTAGAAATAAAAAAATCGTTCACAATCCTTTTTTTCACATATCCTTTTTCCTCTCGTTCAAATAATGTGGACTGCATCCTAATAAATTCATCTTCATCCGATAAAGAGAAATATAATAAACAATCATCTGACGATGACGAGGAAGACGACGCTAACAATTATTCGAGAACCAATTCCATTATATAAATAAAACACTCACTTCATCACAATTCATAACCAAACGATTTGAAATTGAAACAGCAAATGTCAATATGTCATGAGTAATGTGATTTCTTAAAACGTCAAACGATCACTAATACCAACGTAAAACCAAATCATTTTTTTTTGTTTTATTTGAATGACAAATTTCAAATTGATTTGGAAAAGCAAATAAAATTCGACATAAGTAAAATTTATTTTAAGATTCGCAATTTTTTATTGCGTTTGTACGGGGAATCATAAAAAACGATTTGTATGGAAATCAATACAAAATTTCTTGGCTACTTTTTTATTGAGAGCAATAGTTCTCCATTTGTTTTATATGCATTTTCTAATCCGCAATCGATTCGCTAATTTGAAAATAATTCACACCTCTAAATATTAAATCATAAACATACAATATAATATTAAAACATAAAATCCTAAAAACATAAAATATTAGTTCATTCCACCGCTCAAAAGCAAGCGAATAGGTGAGTAGACGTCAGAATCAAAAACTGAAATTGATTCGACCGGATCCATTTATTTTGGTACCCAACAATGCAAAAAGACAAATATAATGCACATATACAAGAGAGGAAAAACACTATACAAATATGAAATTGTGTATTATACACTGTATATGTACACAAAATTTTTACGCACCTCGTCAACTCGCGCTTTCATTTTGCGTACAAAATTGATACTCAGTACTCTCTTATTTCTATAAGTTAAAAATTCAAATTATTTAGTCATTCCTTTCTAAATTATTAACAGTTAAGATTGAAAATAAAAAGTGAAACAGGGAGCGATTTCTATTTTAATATATACCTGGAACGAAATTGGACTTCGGAAATTATATGACATAAAATTAATTTGAAAATCCGCTTGTCATTTTGGACTTGATACATATCGCACCAACAATCATTACACCATCAGTACCCATACGGACACGGAAACCTGCTACAATATTATAAGACCCACGCAATTTATTTGAACTCGGAACTACCGGCATAACGGTTTTACATTAATTCGACCTACATTCAACACGGACACGAGATTTTTTATAATCATCAAACGCAGATCTTTGCACGGATTTTTAACTGTGAATTCTTAGAGTACTTAATTAGCTAGTGTAATTCCAAATACCCAATAAAAAAATAAAGTTCCCCGAATCTGTTGGAAAAAATTTAAATCTTACCCGATTTGTTTGTTTATGTAAACACAAAACCGTTTGGATTGTGCATAAAAGTGAATTTTTTGTGTAGAAAAAAATGAATCCGGTGAGCTCCCAGGAATTTTACAACAAGTAGAAGAGTTAAATAATCATGGTGAACATTTAAAAATGTTGTCAAGAATCAGAAGAAATGGCATTTTTTCATTTCGAAACAAAACTTTTCGTGATCTAGTTAGCTCTGTCGACTTTTTGGGGAAAACGATACTTCTTTCCGAAAAAGTATACCAGGCGACAAACTTGTGGCGGTATCTATATACTTGCTAGCCTCATCCGCGGAGTGTCGTGCAATAGAAAATTTATTTCAGATGGGGAGGTCGACAGATCGTGAATTTGTTCTGGAATTTTGTGAAGTCATTTGGACAAAGCTCATAATTTTAATTTTTATCCACCAACTGAAGGATCAATAAAAGAATTAACAAACAGGTTTTCTGAAAGTTTATGGAGCAGTTGGAACTGAATAACTAATTTTATACTGTTCTTAGACTATAATGAATTTTTGTTTATATAACAATTTATTTTAGATAGTTGTCACATAGAAGTTAGCCCATCTAAAGAAGAGGCGATCGATTATTACAATTATATGACTTGGTACTCAATTGTTTTGTAGGCAGCGGTTGACTGTAGGAAATGAACGGAAGAGAACGCGTTTAGTTAAACCCTAGTCTGTCAAGGGTATTATACATTAAAAGATTAAACCAGTTTAAGCTTCTTAATAATAATTGTTAGGAATAGGAATATTTGAAGGGGACACATAGATGCCCTGCTAATGTTATTTTTGTTCTGAAGAAATACTATCCTAATATCAGTAATACACCTTAAAAATTTCAGCCGAATATAATAACTTGCTATCAACATACCTATTTGCCCTAGATAAAGTATTTTATCTAGCTGTTACCAAAGCAGAAAAACAATTAATCTTTCAAAATACCCAAAACCAGTAAGCTCAAGAATAAAATTCATAAAATAAGATTTTACGAGTGTGAGACATGAGGTATGCATTACTTGTGCTGTTCGACACCATACCCAAATTCCCCCATTATTATTAAGAGCCAATTTCTTAAAATGATGATGGAATGCTGTGTCGACGGTTCATTATATAATACGCAGGTGCGGCAGGTTGATTTTAAAAATGCTAGTTAAAAGTACAAAAAATATTCGCATTATTCCTGAATACTATTAAAGATAATGCAGATAGTGTCTTTGCTATCTCAACCGAAAATATAATATGTTATGTCAAATATTAATATGCTTCAGTTGAAAGTTATTAGCTGACATTTTTCAACCGACCTATCTCAGCCGACATTTTTTAACCGAAAGTATTTTTTATGCCAAAAATATTTGTTTTGTACTACAAAAATAAAAAAAATTCAACTGAAACCGTTAAAAATAAAACACTGAACTATATCTTTAATAGAATTATTAAATTTTCGGAAAATTCATTTTCCTATTCAGAAATTCGTATATAATACATATTATGCGGACGCGATAGCCGAAGAATTTTTTTCATTTGAATATGTAAAATTTAGCTGTTTAAATGATGATTCCTTATTTTATGATATTAGTAAAAAAATTAAAATCGGACCTATAGCCGTACGTCCTCGATTTGGCAAAACAATGCGTAAAGTAGGACGGTTAAAGTCAACTGCGAAAGAGTTGGGAGTGCTTCGGCCCCAGAACAGATTGCATAGATTGAAGTACAAAAAAAAAGACATAAAGGTCTTAACTGTACGGATTCTAATAGATTGAAAATCAAAAGATTTTCTGAAAGCTTGAAATTAACACTGAAAAGAGGCTTCGAACTAAAAACAAACAGCCTGCTGAAAACAAGCAGCTTGACTTAGTTAATTTAATTCAACCTGATATGTATCATCATCTTTTCAAGATAAAGTTAATATCATTAGAGTTGAAGTATTAAATAACGAAATGCATACTCGTATTTTCTAACGGGTAATGATTCTATTAGAATTTTAGCAAATACAACTTCCACACTGGTTGAAAATAATCAACAATATAACACAATTAATAAGGTTCACTTAAACGAAGGTTTAGAAAATAATTTGGACAGTTTTTCTGATCTAACTGATTTTGAAAAAATTAAAGTTCCTGTCAAAAAATATTCAAATTGACAAAATATAATCCACGAAATGATAACCAGGTTACAAACTTCTTTTAATATTAGAATTTTTTTGTAATTTTTCAAAAATGAAATCCAAAACAAATCCAACATAACTTGGGGTGTATAGAACCATGTTGTATCTGATTTTAGCCGCACTATAATAAATGCAATTTCTGTAGGTTGAAACAACATCGAAGTATTGAAAAATAAGTTACGATAAGTTACGAGTGGTTGCATGGAGACAATTTGGAGCAATATAATTCGTTTGTGCATAAATACTTACGCTATGTTTATGTTAAAAACAATTTTAGGCGTGTTATTAGCAAGCACTTTAATCAGCTGATTAAAGCTGATTCTCTAAAAATAAAAATAAAAATTTTGAGTTGCTTAGTTGCTTTTAATCATGAACGAAACAGACTACGTAAAAATTGAACGTGGTCCATCTCTTTTAAAATGTGCAATGCAGAAGATGCAACAGTTACTAAAAGCATAACAATACATTTAGTAAGGATTTTGGGTGAAAAGAATTTTCATAGCTTTAATGAAAATAATGAAACAAGTTATAAACCGTTATACCAAAGTAGCAAATACTACAACGACATTGTCATCATTTCAAATTTCGAGGAAGTTGCATTAAACTCTAATATTACAAATATATTTTACTGCCCGAAATTTTTTTAAAGAAATTTTGAAATACTTTTGCCGTTCCTGCCGTTGTTAACTCCGATGTTAAATCACTTGATAATACAATATCTACCTGCTCCACATTTTACAAACGCAGCGGTAGAAAGTTATTTTGGAGAAACGAAACATAATTTGGATAAAAATGCTGTTTTTGGAGACACTCAACCAAAAGGGGCGTCGATGAAACACAATTTTAATTTCTCAGTTACGTGTCGAAATACAACCGATAGTCAAGACTCGAAATACTAAATTTTTAGATAATTTATTGAAAAATGTTACACTACTATTAACAATAGACGATACCTACATAAATTATGTAGTGGGGGAATTAATAATCGGAACATCCATTTTGATAGTTTTAATAGCTTAACTGGGTTGAAAATGAAATCGCCGATATTTGGCTACACCTAGTTGCCAAAAACCTTTAAAGACTGTCAAGTTGTGAAATACAGTTTTGGTTCGATCTTATTTTTTCCAATAACACAGTGGAAAATCTAGAAAATATGGCAATTAACTTCGAATTACAAATTTCATACTTACTAATACCAATTTTCGATGAAAATAAACGTCATTTTCATTTAGTGGTATGCAATTGTGATACGGGTCCGTACATTGTATACGATTCTGCTAAATATAATACTGATTTCCACAATCGCACAATTGTATTATGTGAAAGGTTTTGTGCTCTTTTCAAAATTTGTAAGCTATTACAATAAAATGGAGAAAATAAAATATATCCCACACCAACTAAGGCCTTGTTATTGTCCCTATTGTTATAAACAGAAAGGAAATAATGATTGTGGAATTTACATGTTAATTCAAATGTTAATGGACAATTTAAAAAACAGTTTACCTATGCAAGAGTTGTGCCTGATGTGTGGTGGAAATATTACTCTAAATAAAGGAAAACTCAATTCGATGTTCAAAATGCCATCGATACATGCATGATTTGAGGTTGGAGTCAATGTGAATAATTTTGATATGTCTGGTTCTTTCAATTGTCCCCTTTGCTCATAATTAACATTTCGATAGTAATGAATGCTCGATTAAATCAAAATTTAACTGAGGTTAAATTGAAGAAATAAAAAAAAACAACAAAAAAAACATAAAATGTATCAACATATAAAACAAAAAGTGTACATAAATGCACGATAAGGGCTAGCGAAGTCCAAGATTCATACCTTGTAACGCGCACCCGTTCCAAGACTAATTGGTTTAGCACCCCTGATTATTATCTTGCGATACACACACACACACTTAAATATTAATAATTGAAATACGGGAAAACGAAAACATGTTCAGGGGAAAGTAATAAAAGCAATATTGTAGATTATCCCGGTTTAACTTTTGGTGAGAATTATTTTATGATCTTGTTGACTATAAATAGAAATTTTTGTTAACATGCGGGGAATTGATAAAGTAACATTCGATTGATAAAGTACGAAATAATATATATTAAAATCCGCACCCGCTCGGATTATATTTTGCAAATATTTAAAATTATAAAAAAAAAAAATATAAGTAAATCTAGTATAAAGAGTTAAGTCAAATATAATTAGTGACTTAAAGTTTTCTATAGTTTTAAAATAAATAGATAAATAAGTTTGTGGCTAAAATTAAATTGCAAAATCAATTTGTAACGTAAACAATAATAAACTGTAGAATTCATGAAATTAAAAGAAATTCTATGCTAAAATAATTGTGTATTAATCTTAGTTAGTATAGTGAAAATTTAGTTAAGATAAAAACATACTATTTATTATAAAATTACCAAATGTAAATAATTGTGCGATTAATGATTCAAGTAATTGGCCATGTTTTTTTTTCTTGATGCATAGCTAAAATGGTCATATTCATAATATAAATTTACACAAAATAATATATAAATAATAATATTGAAATTTATTAATTTATACCTTAATAATACAAATAAATAATTAAATCTAGAAAATAAATTAAATTAATTCGCCAAGTGATATTGAACAATTACTGTCACCGCATACATAAGTATGAAATAAAGAAATAATAATTATCGCATAAATGAATGATTAAATCCAATGGTCTGTCTAATCAAAATAACTAATAAAAAAACAATATTTACTTGAGTGACAAATTATAAAATAAAATACTAATATTTGTGCTTCTTCGCATACGCGACGACTAAAAATTGTAATGTGGTCCCTCTTATTAACATTATATACCGTAAATTGAGAAAAAAGAGACCACAGGTAAGACTTTAAAGAAATTATTAGTGAAAGGTGAAAATCAGATATTGTTTGTTCTGAAGTAATAATTAAATATATAATAATTTATATACCATAATAATAATATTGATGCTACAAATATTTGCTTTCTCTGATTTATATAATTTTTTTTGTGTTAACGACGTATGTTCGCTCTTTCGCTCGGTTATCTTCACCTTGCTAATCAATTTCTAAAGTGATGAGTTATTTATTTTTTTTTGTGAGGATGGGGTGAGTATGAGTCATCGTTAGACTCGAGGGTAGGTATTATTCCTGACTGCATATCCCTTCCTATTCCTTCCGCGGTCCAGCAAGGTCCAAACAAGCATCGGAAAACCCCATGAACTTTCCGACGAGTCTTAGCCAGGCGTAATTGACCGATCCGATGCCTCTGTGTGGATATTAGTGATAGAAAAATTCGATTAACGGGAGAGATTTCTACGGAACAATTTATTTGCCACCCCTCACATCTCTCGTAACCCGTTATAACCTCCACGTGGTGTTACCTGGGTAATACAAAACGAAAAAGACAATTAAAACGGGAAATAATCTCTACACAGGAACCATAACTGGGACCATTAATTTCATCTTCTTTCCAACCATGACATGATACTCTAGACGTTCATTTTTAGAAATTTTCTAAAAATTAAAAATCTAAATTTTGTATGTATTATATTCAAACGAGTTTTCCCAGGCTTTACATTTGAAAAGTGAACTGAAATTTTTTCCATCGGTAACCATCACTAAATTTTTTTAGTTCATCTACTTTTCACCATGGTACACTATGACCCCATTTTGCGTCGCAATTAGGTTCCCAAAAATAGCGACTCAAAGTGAATCAACGCAAACTGAAAATTATTTTTCATATAAATACGAAGGTTTTGATGGAGATGGGTTCCTAAAATTAGATGAAGAAAGAAACTAAACCTTTATTATATAATAATTCAGGCACATACATAGTTTTATTCATTAAATATATATACATATGTACATACATTACATAGTTCATTTAATTTAATAATAAAACAAAAAATATTTACATAAGTTACTATGTAGTACACATCCAAATGTATTGAAATAGAAGAAAAGATAAATAGAATTTCAATCTAATTACGATAATTTACGCGGACTGAAAATATTGATCAAGTTTTTGTTGAACTATTTTTGTTTTATCCTGGTAAATTTCCTCATAAATTTTGATTGAGTTTTTAAGCATTTTTGCTACCATCAAACTGCGCTTGTAAGGATCATCGTTTATGAAAATGTTTGCTGCTTCGTCAATTAATTTTAGAGCATTCGATATTCGATATTGGATAAAGCCTGTTTTGGCTCTTCGTCTTCAATTGATAGACTTTGATTATTATCCAATTCGAAAAGCTCGTTGTTATATAACTCCTCTTCACTGTTGATATTTATCAAGTCAACGATATCGCAAGTCTCCATGCCATCCAATCCAATCACAGCTGCCATTTCAGCTACCTCCACACTGATTCTATCAATTGATTGATATTCGTTGTCGCTAGCACCTTCAACGCACTCCGACTAAACACTTTTCCAACATCCATTCATTGCTTTCTTAGAAACTTCAGCCCACGATGCAGCTATATTTGAAACTACTGTAAGAATGTTGTAGTTCTTCCAGAAATCCTTAATACTGATATTATTGTCGGTCTCTACCGCAGTAAACAGTTGTTTAAACGACCTTCTCAAATAATAGGCCTTAATGTTTGAGATAACGCCTTGGTCCATGGGTTGTATTATTGATGTCGTGTTAGGAGGCATAAATACAAACCGAACATTTTCATCGATATGATCTAAATCTATGGGATGACTTGGCGCATTATCGAGTAAAATTAGTGCCTTGAAGCTTATATTTTCATTGTGACAATATCGTTTTATTTCCGGAATTGCACATTTATGCTTTTCTATTCGAGCGCCAGTGAACAGGAAAATTTTTCTTGTCTTCGTTTTTAAAACATCTTGGAGTCTCGCTTGAATAAATAGTAAAGGGTTTGAACTTAAAATCCCCTTCCGCGTTGCCGCCTAGAAGAACAGTAATTCTATCCGTGTGCGGCTTAAATCCGGGAGCCGATTTTTCTTCCCTTGAAATAAAAGTGCGCTTCGGTAGACGTTTCCAAAAAAGCCCTGTTTCGTCTACATTGAAAATCTGTTTCGGGCTATACGCTTCTGATTTTACGAGGTCTTTTAATTTATTCACGAATAATTCACCGGCGATAACATCTGCACTAGCAGCTTCTCCTCTAACCCCGATGTTGTGTAGCTTCATCCGATTTTTATAGCGTTCGAACCAACCTTGGCTTGCTTGGAATTTTTCCTGTTGGTATTCGCTGTATTCTGGCTTTTGTTTTAGAGTGTCATATACAGTTTTTGCCTTTGCCTAGATACACGCTTTATTTAACGGCATTTTCTTTCGATTTTGGTCTTGGATCCAAATGTATACCAGAGATTCCGTTTTGAGCATTAAGTTGCTTCTACAACGACTAATTTGGGAAGTGCAATTTGATGAAATGTTCCCGCCACTTTTTTTTATTTTATCTGCATCTCTAGTTTTTATGGATCTTATTGTCGTTGCGGGTAATCCAAGTGCTTTCGCTATATTTACGGACTTCTCACCATCGCCACACCTTCTAATAATGTCTAATTTCGTTTTCAACGAAATTGTTTTCTTTGCACTTTTTATTATTTTTGACATTTTGCTAATTTTCGCTACAAAAAAATGTATGTACAACTATTAAACACTTTAAATATGTTAAATGTATGTAATAAAATTAATTTACCTAACACACAATGTTTTTCCATAAACTCCATAAACTTTTTAGTCCAGAATATGTAAATTAAATACATAAAAGTACATCGAAATGCTGCTTTCCCATAAGAGTTCTACTTTTAAACTAAAATTTTATAAATGACAGCAACGCAAAAAAAGTTTTAAATGATGCAGAGTATCGGTGGTTCCCCTACTTATTCGATATTTTTGTAAACGGAAAATGACGCAAAAAGAAATTTTGTGACGCAGTTCGAAATTTTGAGTATGGTTAGGAAAGGTGTTGCATATCGGAAAAAACGCAAAGTGAAACAATGCAAAGCGGGGTCATGCTGTACTTTAAACATTGAATTTTTAATAATTTTTAAATTTGAATTGAGGAACAAGGGAAACACTAACAAAATAGATTGTGACCGAGTTCGACATTTAGTTATTAATTATGTATTTTTATTTATTTGCGATTAGAACTTACTTGTAAATGATAAAATTAAAGTACAATAACTATTATTTTGGAGAATATCCATGTTTGTGCATTTTTTTTATCACTGATTTTATATTGTTTTTTAAAAAATAGAGATATTTGTTTATTTTCTTTAAGTGATAATCGACTTTATTTAAGTACTAGTTGCGGGCCCATGCGCCCTTTGTTAACTTATTAAAATATTTTAATTATTGTGTCTACTCGCGCGAAAATGATTATAAATAGCCGCGCGAGCAGACACAATAATTAAAATATTTTAATAAGTTGACAAAGGGTGCATGGGCCCGCAACTAGTACTTAAATAAAGTCGATTATCACTTAAAGAAAATAAACAAATATTTTTATTTTTTAAAAAACAATATACAATAACTATATGTAGTGCCGTGAAACTATTGTTTGAAGCATGAAGCGCGATTTCCACTGCAAATAAGTTTTCATCAGTGAAAAAAAGCGAAACCAACTTATCGATTGGTCAAGTGTGGGAGAGAAACAAAAATTTTATCCTACTACTAATACAATAATTTTATCAGTAAAATTTTACTGATACAATTATTGTATTAGTAATAGTGTATTGCCATAAAAAATTAGAAAAAATACTCAAAGGAGTACTTTTTTGGCAACAGTCCAAAACATCTACATAAATATTGTGTTGCAATATGAACAAATTTCTCCCACACTACCAAACGTTTTATGATTATAGTTCATTTATGGTTTAATTTTGTCATTCGTGTTGTGTACTCTACGGTTTCATTAATCTTAAAAATAGAGTTACAAGTTTACAATAAAAATTAAAATACCAAAAATTTAAATTAATTTAAATTTAAAATACCTCCCATACAAGTTGCAAAATTACATCGGTCATTAAATCCTGCTGCAACGGTCTGATAAATATTTGGTTGTAATTTTTGGGAACACTTTGCCTTTTAAGACTCCTGTTACAGATATTGTTGTTTCGCATACGATCCTATGAATGCTAGTTGGTGAAGCTTGTGATTCGCCAGTAGCAAAGTATCTGAAATGAAAAAAACCTGTTAATATTTTATTTTTAAAAACACACGAATTACAAGCTTTTAATATAAAAACTTAATTGAAATCACTTTCACGTCGTACAATAATAAACAATGTAAGATGTTAATTGAATTTTTCTATAATGGTTCTCTTAGAACCGTTTGCTTTTTTATTAATGGCCCAACAATATACAATAAATCCTCGAATTCGGCTAAATCCATCGGACTGTATTTATAAAATAAATGAGCGTCTTGCTTTAACTGATTAAAGGTACATTTGAATCCACCGCTCGAATTCCGACCCATATAGCATGTGCGTGTTGATTCTGCCTTATTTTGGTCAGCGTGTCCAATTAAACTCACAAGTACTTTTATATTAAATTTTTAATTAGGATAATTTAATTAAATTTTACTTTAAATTTTAAGTTATACTTTTTACGTTAGTGACTACAAGCAGAATGAAATTCTAAATTTATTTTCAGAACAACTTTACTTATGTATAAGTAGTATATGTAGTACAAAATGTATAATTAATATTTAACAATTATTTGAAATAAAAATTCAATACAAAACTAATATATAATTAAGGTTTTTGTGCATTGTAAAATATCAGAAATACAATTATGTATTATATAAACACATTTACCAAGCCTGTAGTGTTCGATGTGGGGTTAATTTATTTTGTCACGATTGTAATTTTGTGTGTTTTATTTGTAATTATAGTTCGTTTCGTTCACTTTTAATTTGTAACAGATTTATTTATTATTATATATTACACCAGATTAATATTATGTATTATCACCCCACGTACGTATTGTATTAGTTTTTAATTTAATTCTAATCGAAAGATTTAATTGCGTCGTGCGTGTTGTTACTTAATGACAGCTCGCTCGTAAGTGAAAGAGATATTTTGTTCATTTTTCTTCATTTCAGTTTTAATTTTCTTCCACATTATTTTCGTTTCGTTTGCATATTTTCTTCCACATTATTTTCGTTTCATTTGCATAAATCGCCAATGCCAGTATATCGTACGGCCTACTTGCATGCGCTCGTGCGCGGTCGATGTATACAAGTTGATTTTTATATCGATTAATTAATTTCGGATTAATCATATGTCGCATTGAATGTCGCATTATATGTCGCACGGTTGTATGTCGCATTCGTCGAATTTGTAGAATCAATTATTTTGCGATAATTGTGTTGCCACAAGCCTAATAAATAAATACATCTCATCGCAAACTTCACGCAACTTATAGACTACTTCGTGATTTTTATGGCGCACATAATCGTCCATCTGAGCAAGCCATCCGTCGAACTGTGGATAGATCCGGACGAGATGTGGTTTCAGCAGGATGGCGCTGCGTGCCATACGGCGACTGCAACCACCAACTTATTAAAATCAAAATTTGGCGATAAGTTAATTTCGAGAAATGGACCTGTCAATTGGCCTCCAAGGTCGTGCGATTTGACACCTCTCGATTATTTCCTGTGGGGCTATGTGAAGTCACTGGTTTGTGCTGATAAACTAGCAACAATTGACGCCTTGGAGGCCAGCATTGTTCGTGTTATTCGTGACATACGGCCAGCCCAAAGTGGCCCAAAATTGGACGTCCAGAATGCATTTCGTCAAGAACAGCCGCGGTACCTATATCCCCGCAATCATTTTCAAATATTAATGCAATGTATTGATCTTTCGAATAAAAAAAAAATTTTGATTACAATTTAACTTTTTGTGTTATTTTTTACAATTTCAAGTTCTATCGGGCTTTAAAAACATCCCTTACATACGTGTGCTGGGTTGTACTATTTCACCACTTGATTTCTCGCTTCGGCACAATAACTGTATACCTTTAATAAAAATATTAAATTAAAAATCGCAAAAATTAAATACAGTAATTATATCGAAAATGCATCTAGGCAAAAAAGTGATCAGTTAAAACTCACCCAGTGATTTACTTTCGTTATTATGACTTTTGTATTGAATAATATATTTTGAATATTGCTGTTTGTTTAAGAATTATTAGCGCCTTATTGATGGTTTCTTCTGCAAAACTCTCGAGGTCAAAATTTTTCATAACATGATTCATGATAGTATTCTTCATTTTATCACGTAAGAGAATGTGTAATATTAACTATAACGATTATGTTGCATGGGAATACACGAATTTAAAAAAATACTAGAACGAAACAAAAAAATGTCTGCAATCTTCATGAGTGGTAATCCGAAAATCCACATGTTGTGCGAGAATCATCATTTCAAAGATAATTTATGCTGTGCTACTTATTTGATTACCGGACAAGTGGTGTAATGCTTAAAGTTTCGGCAGTTGAACCGGGAGGTACTGGGTTCAAATCCCATCAGAGGCTAAATGCAAATCGAATTTTTATCATCGATTACAATCGGTGATGTTAATAAACACAACTAAGACCCTCTGATGGAGTGCAGAATTTAGCGCCGACCCACCGTCCATGTTAATGTACAGGTTGACATGGAGCTTGCAATATGCAGGTGGTATACTGTAGTTGTGTGAGTAGGTGAATGGGTTAATGATGGTCTAAAAAATGGTCTAAGTGTCAACCACTGCAACCTACTTATTTGATTGGTCTGAGTACTAAAAGGTTGTTTCTTATTTCTGGTCAGATCGATCTGATCAATATTTTATGGATTTTTATTTTTTGCAAAAATATTCCGTTTGTCAGATTATTTTGGTTAGCTAATTTCACGTATAACTCAAACTCAAACGATTACTTCGCTCTCTTTACTTTCCTCTAAATCGTCAAACATTATCACTGCTGCTCCTTGCAATAATGCGAAAAGACGCTGTTTCCTGAAGTAGGTCATTTTTGTACAATAAATAAAATTGCTAAGTAATCACCGTGTGGAAATAATTGAAAAAATTGATTTGACAATTTCGATGCCAGATGACAGTTGACCTTATTTGATCTAACTAATCATAAATATGTTACTTATTTTAGATCGATTAGATCAATCTGATCTCAGATTTCAAAATTTGTGCTATCTAGAGATTTAAATAAGTAACACAGCATTAGTGTAATTGTATGGTGTGCTATAATTTGAGGTAATTTTATCGGGTCAATTTTTCTACCTGAAAGATTGAACTCACAAAAGTATCTTCAATTTTTGAAAGAAACTGGTCCCATTGTACTAGATTCAGTTTCACTCATCATGAGAAATACTTTATTGTATCAACAAGATGGAGCTCTTGCACACTGTGGAACACAAATTCATGATTGGTTTGATATAAACTATTTAGAGCGATGGATTGACGATTTAACACCACTAGATTTTTATGTATGGGAATATTTGAAGAGAGAAGTCTACGCAACAAACATTCAGACTAGGGAGCAGTTGGTTGCTCGAATCATTAATGCCGGCAATAAAATAGAAAAAAAATTAGGAAATTTCAATATGGTTGCTGCCATTAGAAGACGGTTCCTTTTATATCATTTGTTTGTTACAAAATGGAAATCATTTCGAAAGTTGTTTGTGAAGTTCAAAATTTAGGAAATCGTACGATATTTTTTTTTTACTTATAACAACATATAATAATTTTTTATTCAACAAGAACATACAATATTGAATTCTTAATATCTCAAAAACTATGCGTGATTAGATAAAAATCGGAGTAAGGTCTTTTTTATTTTGGAAGTGCTAACAAGTGCTTTTTTTCCCAAAATATGTTTTTACAAGCATATTTAACCTGATATACAACATTAACCTTTTTACCTAGCACAGTATGATCTTTAAGATTAGAAAAAAGTGTTTTGCCAAAATTGATTAATTAATTAAACAAAAACGTAATTTTTCTTGTAATAATTTGACATTATATGGAAACGAAACTATTTCATAAAATGGAAAGTGTAAATTTTGAGGAATTCAAAAATTTCTTTATGGAAAATTGGATCCGATAAATGTATTATTTTATTCGCTTACAGGTTAACTGTATTACGTTTGTATGCCAAAGGGTTGTGAGACTCAAAATTTAAAAATCTGCCAGACCATCTTATTAAAATATATATCGAACGTTTGTATTTCCTTGTCTCTTTCGATTAGCCAATTGTATTTGCTTATCTATTTGTTATAACTGTGTCTACCTTTTTGATTAGAAATAATAAATAATTTACGAAAAAATATGTGCTTTATCTGTACGGCCGCTAGTTTATTTTCTAATATATGATATATAAAATTTCAATCAAGTTTATAAAAACTAAAATTCATTTACTCCACAAAAAACTACACAAAAACAAAAACAAATATCTAAAAAAAAACTCAAAAACATTATCCAATAAAGGAAGAAAAAGTAAATTCTTCAACTATGATGAATATTATCCTAATTTCAAAATAAAATAAATTGTTTAACATACTCTTTGCTTTTGTATTCCTTATTGTTTGGCTTCTTTGATGCTGCTACTTTGTATGTATATTTGAACAAAAATACCACATGTAGTAAATTCTTTTGTTTATAAAATTTAGAAATTTTCTTTTTTATAAAACAACCAGGAACAAACAACAACGAACTCGAATTTTTCTTGTAATAAGAGAAAATCCTGCTTTTATTTTAATATACATAAACATGTTAGCTGTAATGTTAAAACAAAAACCGAATGAAAATTCTTCCGTAATATAATTAACATTTTAAAATGGATATTTTTTTGTTTCGTTTTAATTTTAATCAAATCATGTTTGAATATTTAATAAATTTAATTAACAATTTTTTTTGACAGTATATAAATAATATAATTATGATAATTTTTTCACTCTGAATTAGTATACATTTCTGTATTATTTTGATCATAAAAAGCATAAAAAACTTTTCCTTCTAACGTACTTAGCTATTTCTTGTTTTCTATTAAATTTTTTTGTAGTTAGATTTTCTCGTTGAAGTTTGTTTTTCACTTAACTTTTTTCTTTTAAACAAAAAAACTCGGATAAATCTCGTGTTTGAACTGTAAATCTCAAAACCTATAATAATTTTAAAGTAACTGAAAGTTTTTCTTGTTAATCTAGTAGTTTTTTGTTTTAATTCTCGTGTATTTTGTTTTGATCTTACTAGAGGAAATAATGTTTTAGCTATTGTGTTGCATCAATTATGATTTTATTCAAAAAATTATACATTTTCTTATAACGGAGAACTGATAATTATTTTAAATTGCTTACTTTAATACTTCATTTTTTATTTGGTAATTTGTGTAAAAATTTTATAATATTACGTTAGTTTTAATTAATATTAGCAAATAAATTTATTTATATCTATTTAATTTTATTAAAATTAAATTTTAGACTAAATAATTGCTAACAAGTTGTGTGAACCAATATTCTAAGTATTTATACGAAGACGGGAACCACAAATAATTCGTTTTGCTTTAGCATACTTTCCTATTTATTTCTAACTGAAACATGCAACTGAAAGTAGTAGAAAAATGAATCCGATAAAAAATAGCACTATCGACCTCCTTTATAAATACTGATACAAAAAGTCAGTAGAAAAATATGTTAGGCATGAAATACAACAAGTTGCATTGACAAACGACGAATGTATAAGCACAGACAATCAAATTAGATTTTTCATTTGAACTAAAAAATGAAAACAAAACAAACTTCAGATAATTCCGATGTCATCGTTGTATCTGTGATTTTTCGTTAAACTGCGTATACGTATACGCAAAAAAACAAAATATTTTTAATTGTATGCGGCGATTTACAGAAAATGAAATCGCAGTTTAAATTTTTACGTTCACATAGAATGAAATATCTCTTTTAGGTTGTCTCTGGTATAAGTGTGATTTTACATTTAAGCATTTTGCAAAATTAATTCTCAAATTTCTTAATTTTAATAGGAAAATTGTTTTTTAAAGAAAATATTTCTGTTTTGCATCATATTGCGTAATATTGCACCATGTTGCGTGATGTTACACCATGTTGCTCAGTATTGTATCATGTTGTGAGATATTGTTTTACTGGAAACAGACGTGCGAAATTTCGCAAGCGGAGAATTTAGAATCAACTACTTTATATGAAAGAAAATACATGCATTTCGCATGGCATGCGTTTTTTTGCAAGTTGTCTCTGAGTGTTTTCTTTATTTCATTCTAAACATTCGGAATATTCCACGTTTGACATAAAACGTTCTTTAATTCATTCTTGGCATTCTATTCTTTTTTTTGGCTATTCTTTTATTTTTTCGGAATGTTTAGAACGTATATTAAATAGAAACAGAATATTCTTTTTTGTGTATCATTGCGGTTGTGAAACAAAAATAGTTAAGTGTGATTGCCATTTTAAGTGTAAAGTTTATTAAATTTTGTTAATTTTTATGATGGAAAATATTTCTAATGAAGGTAAAAAGTTATTATTTATTAAATGTCTTAATGCTATTTATTTGCTATCCGATTTTTTAAAACAATGAGGTTATGTTTTTTTAACTTCAGAAATCTTTAAGTGGAGCCCAGGAGATATAAGGTGTCTCATTAACTTATTTACTGAGAATTCCACAATGTTCGACCGCCAACAAAAAAAAAAAGTTTTGGAGCGATATAGCTGGTACATGCAATTAGTTTTGATTCATAAAATTCTGTAAGAAACAAAAAAGTGACCGGAGAACAGTGCGACGGAAAGTGGAAAGGCCTAAAACTGATGTATAAAAAATTCAGGGATCACAATAATACCAGCGGCAACTCCGCCAAAACATGGGAGTATTTTAATTTAATGGACGAAATTTTAAATAAACGTTCAGAAATTAATCCACCTGTAACGTGCTCCAGTGATAATTCGGATATAACGATAAATTATCCATTTAACTCGTCAATAGCAAGTTGCAGTACGGATTATGATTTTGCCGATTGTATAATCGAAGAAACTTCCAGCTCTCCTCTACCATCGGTATTAAAAAGAAAACGAAAATTAGTTGACAAAGACAAAAATAAGCGCCATGAATAAAAAATGGAGAATCAGAAGAGATTCCTGACATTATTCGAAAAATTAATTGACAAAATATAATTTCTTTTATTGTTTATTATTATATATGTATTTGGTTTTTAAATGAATTAAAAAAATAAAATGAATTTACTGTGATAAAGAACTATCTGGACGTATTATTTATAATTCTGAGAATATCATTTCGCTTGTTGTTAGGATTTCTTTCAGTGTTAACAACTGCTGGATCGCTGCCCTCATCATCAGTATCATTTCTTAACCCCATTTCCAAATAATCGTCATTTTGTAGAAAGATATTATGGAGTATGCAAGCAGTAATTATTATTAGCGGTATTAAGTCGGGCCGTCTAGTGTTCAATCCGTTTAGTCGCCGAAATCTACCTTTAAGCAATCCAAACGCTCTTTCGATTGTCACTCGAGCTGCTGAATGCGCTTTGTTATAAACCGCTTGTTTGGTGGTTAAATAGCCCATGTCTTTATATGGTGTCATTAGATAGGTTTTATGTCCGTACCCAAGGTCCCCCGCCATATGTTGATCTTCCGGTATTATAAGAGAACCTATAATCATTAATTATATTACAGTATATATATATATATATATATATATATATATATATATATATATATATATATATATATAATATAATTTACATACGATTAGTAATTTTTGCAAATAAATTTGACCGTCGGAACATGCAAGCAAGAGTCATGTATTGATCCCACCTCACCAGCATACCAATCAATAAAATTCATTTTTTGATCACAAACCGCTTGTAACAATATGGAATGAAATTTTTTTCTATTGATGTATGAATTTGGATATTTCTTTGGTGCTGGAATACGAATATGGGACCCGTCAATGCATCCGATGATTCCTATAATAAAGATATTTTGTTATAATTGATGAAATAATCTTATTAGAAATAATTAGCATTACTATTAATTTATTACCTGGGAATTTCGTTTTATTTTGAAAAAAGTTTGATGTTCCAAAGCCTTTTCAGTAGACGGCCAAGCAATAATTTTTTTTACTATGGTTAATTTTCAATATTATTTTTAAAATGTTAAAAATTGCATGTCAGCATGCGTTTATTTAGACACCGAATCTGTCTGCGACAGATCTATAAATAAAAATATAACATTAATAAAAGTATTTATAAGGCCATTTAATTAAAAGTAAATTTACCTAAAACATTCTGTATTCGCCAAACACCATATCGTTATAAGAATTTGTTTCTCGAGATAAATTCTTGGATGGCCTCGAGCCACTTCAATGTATTTTTTTTCTATATACAAACAATTTGCATATTACACCTCAAATGTACTAGGTAGCATTCGAAAATGCGCCTTAAATTGCATTTTATTCAATAAACAAATTGTACCCTCAAAATATCCCTTGTTTTTTTAAATTAATTTCACTTCCTTATCAGATTCATCACTTGAACTATCATCAAAAAAAAATCCTATCCTTTTTTGGTGGCCTAACACTAATAGATTTCCTTTGATCCATTTTGTTTACCAATATATATATTTCACAATAATTTTATTTTACTACACACCAGCATTCAGTAATCACTAGACGATTGTCAAAAAAAAAAACAAATGTCAAATACTATTCTGTTTGTTATATTACGTTCTTTTATTATTGAAGATTCGGAATGATCTTTGGTCACGTGATTGGTATTCTATTCCTTCTATTCTTTCTGTAGAATGAATAAACGAAAATACCCTCTATTTCTAAAAAAACGCACCGCATTTTTGACTACACAACAAAAAAAATATCATGAATTAATACTAACATCACGACGGCTTTTCAATGTTTTGACAGAAATTAAAAAACAAATTGTATTGTATATTGAAAACTCTATCGTATTTACGCGCATGAAAATACACTCATGTAGTTAACGTGCGTTTTCGCACGCGTAATTTTCGCATATCTGTTTCCAACATTATAGTCATTTCACCAAGTTGCGTCATGCTGTGTACCATGTTGCCTAATGTTCCGCGATTTTGCCTAATGTTGCATCGTGTTGTGTCTTGTGCTTCTTGTTAATTAGATATCTGGCGTTATGTTATGTTTCATCATGTTATTTCGCACAACAAATGAGCCCGAGTATATATAATTGTTTAGGCTTGCGCGATTTTGATCAAACTGGTGAAGGGAATGCCATGAATCAAATACAAAGAATCGATATCAGTTGGTGCTAATTTCGGGAAAATCAGTCTAACTCTTATTTGAACGCAATCCACCAAACACTAGAAAGCGCTTTAAGATAAAATTTCAAATTATCATTTTCACAAATGAAAAGAAAATGTACAAGATTTTAGCCCTTTACTTTCTCCAAGGACAAAAAAGCAGCCCAAGCATTCGACATTTATTTTCAAATGATGCATTGTATTATACGCCAATTGGAACACAATGTCCGCCCGACGTGTTGAACAACTCCTTCGACCCGTTAAGTCTATTACAGACATATGGTGCAAAACTGTGGAAAGTTTCTGCGATTCTAATTGCATTACTGGCAAACTATAAATCACCGATTTCACCGTACTAAATGTACGACGTCCTTGCCGGAATAAAGTTCTCGTTACTACGCCCACTGATCCAAATTATGTCAGTCTGGCAATAATACAAAGCTCTCCGTGATATGTTCTCTTATCAAAAAGGTTTAACTCAATCAAACATAATTATTTAAAAAAAATTAATTCGCAAATATTTGAACTGAAACCCGAACAGTGTAGTCCAGATTACACATAGCAGTATTATTTACAAGAAAGCCAAAACAACAAATTGCCAAATTGGAAACAAAACTTAATAAATTCTATTTGGTTTCTTAACTGTTAATTTAGTTAAGCAAAGCCATAACACAAATCATTTATTCACGAAGCGTTAGCGAATCGATTGCGTATTGAAAACGCTTATAAAAAAATAAAATAAAATTTTAGATAATAGTATCATAGAAATTCCTATGGATTTTTATACAACTAATAAAGTAAAATTGTTGCAAACTATTTTATTATGGTATTATGACTTGAACTGGCTTGAAAAAAGTGCAGTAAAAAAAGTAAACGGTGACTAGGACAGAAACAACTAAAACGAATGAGACAACACAATTTTTCAAATGTCATGTTCATTTTGTTGGTAAACAAACATTTTGTGTACCAATAAAAATGTTAAAAATCATCTGAAACGGTTATCAAATCACTTCAAATAGTTTTAGAATACAATATGTTTGTTTAATTTGCATAAAAATGTTTGTTTTGACTGTATTTGATAAAAAAAAGTCGGATATGTCAAAAAAAAAAGAATCAAAATTGAATTATTTTTACTCGATTAACTGCTAGAAAATATTGAGCAACAAATTTTTTCTGACATTTTTTTTTTTTTAATGGCTACTGTGTATACACTCACATTCATTAAAATTATGTATACCTGTTATTTTTCTCCCTTCATTTGGATTTTTCAGCGGCTGAAAAAGTTGGAAAAAGCCAGTATCATAATACAATTAGGAATTTTATTTATTGGGGATTTGTATGGAAATCAATACAATTTTTTTTGGCTACTTTGATTTATAGCAATTTTTTCTATTTTATTTATATACAATTTCCAATCCGCATTCGATTCGCTCTCACGGATTCCAAAATCGACCAGAATAATGATGGTATTCCACAATGAAACAATTTTTTTCAGTAAAATTAATACGAGATAAAAATATAAATCCTTTAGTTGTTAGGAAGAAACAAAAAAAAATTCAGTAAAATTTACTGGGGAAAATGCTGCCATAAAAAGTATGAAACTCAATACTTTTTATGGCAACATTTGTTTTCATTGTCACTCTAACGTAATTTTAATATGTATGCTCTCCTCTTTTCGGTTTCTCAGAATTTTTTGTTGAAAACAATTATTTCACTGTGGAATACCAGCATTAGTCAAGGTTCTAATCAACTCATAACTCCACTGGTTTTTTCAAAAAATAATTTACACCAATAAACATCTAAAATTCAACTTTCCAATACAAAATACAGAACTGTGGCACTATTCTGGTTTCCCCTGGGAATAGAGAGTTGGGAAAAATATGTTCATACTATTTTTGTCTAAATTGTATTTTTCTGGTCTACTGAGGAAATAAGTTTGGTGTAAATATTTTCGAAACAAAGTTAAATGGGAAAATATTTTTCCCTATAAAAATTTTGTGGAAGAAAAGTTTCCCAATTAACTTTGTTTTGAAAATTTTTGTACCAAACTTATTCCTTCAGTAGGCCAGAAAAATCAATTTGGACAAAAATGATATGAGAATATTTTTCACAATTCCCTATTCCCAAGGGAAGCCAGAATAGTGCCACTGGACTCTCAAAAATAACAAGCTCGATCTCTTGCATATCAATCAAATTATTATAATGGCTGGATTAGATGAACTCGAGTTAGTTTTATTTCGATCTGCTATATAGCAAGCAGAAGAGGTGGAAATTAGACGGTTTAAAAGGGAACTACATAATTGCTTTGAATTGTCAGATAACAAGTTAATAAAACTTTTTAGATTAAACGAAAGTATAGTTGGTGAATTAATTGATAAATTAGAGTTGTAACGGCCCTTATCATGCCAATGTATATTTAATATGATAAAGGCTGCTAACAGAATTATTGCTGTAGCGTATCTTGGTGCGATCGACATTTTTCCGGCTAAGACTCGTCGGTACGGCGTGGGTGGTCCAAGGCTACAAACAATCTTGAATTAACCGCATTTCTTAGCACTAACTGTATTATTTATTTGGAATTACAGTCACACCACATGCAAATCCCCCCCAACCAGTTTTAATTTCACTCCCTATCTTTAATTTAACGACTCATGGTTATGAGCAAGCAAAGTCTAACGCGGGGAAAAAACATATAGGTTTACAAATCAAATAAAAATTAGAAGAAAGAAATAAATAATATGTACCAAGATGAAAATAATATTATGTAATAAAATAAGTAACTTGCCAATCTATAATTCAACGTATGACGAATTGTATCCTATATCCCGCTGCGTCCTTGGTCTTGAATTACCGCTTCGCTGCAAACCGCGATCGCTCGTGCACCCCAGATTTTAATAAGATGTATGTGGTTTCAAAATGTCATGACACCACAACATAATTTTGCCGGTATTTGTCGAAATGATCAGCGACGCCGCTTTATGGAGTTTTATATTCTCTTTACTGACCAACACAATATATGCCACCATAAACAAACTCATTCAATAACATAATTCGATTTATTTGCCGTACTGTAGATGTTATTGTTGGTTATTTCATATTGATTAATCTTTCATTCACAAAATTTTATAATTTTTATTTTTTTGTATTATTTAACAATTGTATGCTAGGGTAACTTTTGATTGATTTAAGTTAATTTAGCTTTAGTTTTAATTTAGGTTTCACTTATACTTTAATTTTTATGTATTAGGTTTAACTTATGTTTTATTAATTTAGGTTTTTTTTATTATTATTCTGCATTTTACCTTTACTCCAAAGCAGTACTTTATCTTATCGGTATTTTAAGCACAACAGTAGTGACAATAACAACCAAATCACTGAATGAAAACACGGCACCTTGCCAATAGAGAAATAACGGTAGCAATATGTTTTTTTTATACAAATTAATATAATTTTATACGATTTTTCTGTATTTAATTCAAATTAGAATTTATTTAGTTTTTTTTATTGTGTACAATTTCATATTTCAGTTCTTTAATTAATTACAATACATAATTTAGAAGAAACACATAATTTAGTTTCGTATTGGTACCGCTAATTAATAGAGTGTACATTCCCTGACTATCAATATGTTTTTTCTTTCACTTTAATACAAAAAAAATCACTTCAAACCAGGATAATCAGTTCACAATTTCTTATATTATTTTATTTTTGTTTTATATGCTTTTATTTTTTTTTAATATTAGTGTTTACCGACACAAAATTACTAAATCCGAATTATCACAAAAAAAAATCTATTTTTGTTGTCTTGCATTTATGTAACAAATTGCTTCGTATTACGAAAAAATTCTTAAATTATTGTCGGTCACTGTATTGCAATATTTAACTTATTATTTATTTAAAGACCAAATCTTGACTGATTAATTTGAGTATTTAATGCACTCCACTTAACTCTCTCCAAATTTCTCATTGCTCGACAATTTATAATTTTTCGTACCATAAAAGTGGGTGAAAAAAAAATATTTAATGATAGCTGAGTTAACCATAAACAAGAATAGTAAAGGTATAAAGATGGTATAATGGTATGATACAAAGGTGACCAGATTAATGTCACAGAGTCTCATAGAACAGATTCTTTTAGAACTAGTGCTTTAAGTGTGAAAGAAAAGGTAAGTCTAGACTGTAAGAAAATTCAACAGAAAATCACACCTAATTTAAAACGCTTACTAAGTTTGAAATAGGTGTTTGCATCTTTAAAATTTTTTGGTGCTGAAAGCAAGCTCCCAAGAGGATGTAGGACAAAATTTTAATATATCGATGTGTCAACATCACTCAGCAGAAGCATAAGTCACGTTATTGATGCTGATCATATCAGCGATTTTTAAGAAAAAAAGATTAAATTCCACAGAAAAAACTGAACACTTTGGAAGAACTGAAAGCGGTAAAAGACAAAAGTATCTACACACGTATATTTTTGTTTTACGCCTTAATAACACATGCAAAATTATGTTATATTAGTTTGTAACAGGAAAGGCTACCATTCAATAAATGTGCAACAGGTAAGATTAGTGTGTATTAAAAATTAATTGAGCTTAACGATTACTTCATCAATTCAGAAATCCTCTCCTCTAGAGCGCCGAGAATAATGCTCGATTTACCACTACCTCATGTTCCACCAACATGCTTCTTTTTTCTGCTTAATTTCTTGTGAACATCATTTTTTAAATCTCTGCAGCACTCTTACAAAAATTTGTTAGAAAAGATTTTTTGTAAATTTAATCTAAAAATAATTACCTTTCTTCAGCTTTGCCAAGGTTTCCGAGCTCCAGGAATCGCATTGAATTTTCGAGCGGCATCTTCCCACAATTTTTCAACATCTTTAAATGTTTTTATTTTTTTGTAAAAATAAATGTTTTTATTTTTTTTTAATAATTCCGGATTGTTTTTCACAAAGTCAATTAATGCGCCTTTTTAATTTTTCGTTATGTGCCCTAGTCTCTGAGCTTTTTCTTCCTTTTCCATTTTTAAATTCCAACACTTTATTTATTAAATATTATTAATTAATTTATTTATCAAATGTTATTAACATTAATACAATTTGAGTTTATTTGATAGATAAAGGTACGCGAAAATTAAATTCACTGGTTTTATACTAGACGAAAAAATTTGATCACTGTTTGAACGAAATTTTTCGACGACGAGTTTCGAGAATAATAGAGCATACAAAATGTTCGACCAAAATGACGTAATATGACAGATATTCATCGGTGGATTTTTTCGATCGAAATTCAAGAATACGGACCAGCGAACGGCATATAGTGCAACGCCAACAATAAACTATTTACTATGAGAAGAGAGAGGGATTATAATATAAACTGTACTATGCGAATAAATAAATTGAAACAAAATCTTGTTATGACGAGTGGGAGTCTTTTAATAGTTACATTGCTCATCACAGTCTGTGAACTTGATATAACTAGTTCTGAAGCTACCATAGGCGACTCGTGAACGGGAGAGTAGAGGAAGCTGCGTTAAAAATGGAGTTTTAATTTTCTTGGAATTTAGAATAAAAAGTATTGTTGAGCCAAATTATCAGACAAATTGATGAAATAATTTCATTTTTTTATACTTACATCAAAATATAAAAAATAGACCTAAAATACACAATAACTGGAAAATTAAATTATACCTAATTTTTTTTTGACAACATAAAAATGTTTTATTTATTGTCACAAGATTTATTTAAAATATAATTCAATTCGACGATTCTTTTTAAAAACAAAAATTTTCATTACAAATTAATTTATAGAAATCTGGTGACATTTTAATCTGAGACAATAGTTTCTTTTCAATAGAAATTAACGAAACATGAGAAAACCGTTCATCTCCAATAGTACTTCTTAAATAAGTTTTAATTCTACGTAAAGCAGAAAAGCTTCTTTCGGATGATACACTTGTAGATGGAATCGTTATGAATAGTCGACATAAGGGTGATACTTCATTGAAGAACTTATTAAATCATTGTCTTTAGAAATTCTAACATCTCTAATATTGATTTGTCCAAAAAGTTCTCATCGCTATACACAACAATTAAATCACTTCTCAATTTTGGAAAATCGAATCGTTTGCCATAAAAATCTTGGAGATTTTTAAATTGTTGCTCCGGAAAATTCAATTTAAATTTAGAAATTTTTAATCAATTATTTCAAAAAATAATTTTCTATAAGAAGTTTTTAAATCTTTGATGATTTCAAGTGTGATTCACACTCGCACCACTCGAGTGAGAATCGCGTTTCATTTCCACGACAGCTTTAGTTTTTTCCTAAAAACTCTAAAATTTATCCCTAATCACATCTTTATTACCTTTTTTAATAAATTTTTCTATAAACCGATCACTTGTCGCTTCACGAGAACATGAGAAGTTAATTTGTGCAAAATTGAAAACAAATCATTCATTTCAGTATTTTCTTAATAAGCTGCTAAAGTTGCAGCGTATTCTGAGAGTAACAAGTGAGAGTATAAACAAATCTATGAATAGATAAAACACATACACATCGATAATTAATTTTGTTAATAATATCACGGTGAAGGGAAATAAGGTAAAGCTAAACTAAAAGCAGCTTCCATCAGAGAGAATATTTTTTGTTATTCTGTTTTGTTGCGTTGGATGCAACACGCACGCTATCAACGAGAGTATTCGTATTTATTTTGGTTCTATGTATGCACTATGGAATATGATGGTGGATGATGTGTATAAATTATAATGAAAAATCAAAGTAGGAAAGAAATATACAAAATATTTTTAAAGTTAATTGCATTAAACTAGATATCTATATGTGCAGACCTGTAAGGCATAATAGCATATTATCATGGAAAAAAAAATAGTTTTAATCAAACGTGTTATACATAAAACAAATAAAATTTGAAATTTTATTTTAACGATAGTGATTTTTGAAAGGGATGCAGTGCTTCCCTAGCTTCTATGGACCCTTCGCCCCTGGAAGCTACTTCTTTCGTTATTTTGATGTAAATGGTGTACTCTACGTTTTATTTCAATTTTAGACATATACCACCGTGTTCTTCGACCCTATCAATTATAGCGCCTTGAGGACCTCATTCAAAAGCCTAGGTTTAAGTAAGCTGGGCCTTTCGTTACCATAGGCATTTTCTCCCGCGATGCTGCCTTTTGTACAGAGAGCTTTCAATTGGATCGCGCTGTTTACGCAATATTTTCGCCCAAGCGAGGATTCCATCCGTTGCTTCCGCCGGTTTGCTAGATGGGGAACATTTTTAATCGTATCTTTATCCATAGAAGTAGTAGATGTACATTAAAAGTTGCACATAATAGAACAAAATGAACAAGTAGTTATAGGTAAAACAACAAAGTTCAATGGTTCTTAAGAAATTGTTAAAAAAGCTGAAGGTATTAAATTAAAATTTACGATAACCAACTTACAAGTCTTTCGATTTGCAAGAATTTTACCAACTATTATCATTCTATTCAATTCAAACTTATCTGTAGTTGTAATGGCAAATAATTTGATTTCGATTATATTCTTTCTTCAGTTATTTTAAAATTACAAAAAAAAAACTAGAAAAGGAATATATATCCGAAATCGATCCTTTTAAAAATTAAAAGTTCAAATTTATTATCACTATAACAAAGAATCAATAAATATTGTTAAAAGTTCCAAAACTAATTTTTATTTATAATTAATTAAAGTGATAAAGGTACAAAAGTGAAAAACATGATTAATCATGAAACAAATATTATTTAAGGCCTAATTTGAATACCAGGATATTCGTTACATTAAAGAAATTTAAATCCAATAAAGGACAAAACTGAAAAACATCCGCACAATCCAAAGACCTTTGTAAAAAATTGTAAACTGATTTCTATACAAGAAACATTTTTAAAATATTAATGAATAAGTGATTTGTATTGGTCGAAAATTTAAAAAAAGTCTGTAATTATAATATTAAAACACAAATGGTGGTTGGGTTAAAAAGGGGGTAAATATTAATGAAATAGTAAAAACTATTTACAAACAAAGGCTGTTTAGAAACAAATCAGTCATCATACCAATTGAAAAGTTCAAAATTGCGGGAATAAAATTTTGAATTGCACCCACGGGGAAGTAGTATTGAAATTGGGTCAATATTTCTAAATTGGTGTGTAATTTCATGAATCAATTTGGCATCAAGCGCTATAAATTTTAAATTATTTGCCATAACAAAATGAAAATAACGAAAATTTAATGGAACTTTAAGTAGTATATCATATTATTATTTAATAGTTGTCAGATTTTATTTTTATTTACTTTTTATTCAATTTCCATGCACTTCGTACGTATTTACATATGTACGGGTACTTGTGCTTCATAAATGCAGCATTAACATTCCATTTCATTGCTCACCCTATGTATTCGTATTCTGTTTCCTCATTTTGAAAATATTTCATTTCTATTTCAACTTATATTATTTTTCTATTAAGTATTTTTTTTTTGCAATAATTGTTTTTGTTTGTTAAAATAACAACTATATGCAAATAGTTTTTAAATATTAAAATTAAATAACGTTCTTTATGTTACATTCATAGTATTAAAGTTACTATTGTTGATTTCAGTATTTCATTAGGATTTCGACGTGCTCTTATGACACCGATCGATTTTAGATTGTGCTACATGGTCAATTTTCGTCTGAAATAACTCAATTACAAATGAGTCATGTCGCTACATTCTTTATTTGCAATAAACTCGCATGCATATATGTATTCATTTTGCTTATGTTGCTAATTTACAAATAAAAAATTCCTTTGTGTAAAGATTTTGTAACGTATAAACTTTAAACAAAATGAAAATCTCTTTTATTTGTCAAAAAATATTTATTTTTACAAAATTTGTATTTATTCTATAAAATTATTATATTTTTTAACTTTGTACAGGATTTTACTTTGTGCATATCACATTATTTGTGTGGTGTATGCAAATACGAAAATTTAGTAATTATAAAAAAGTTTATACGTTTAAACTTTTTAATGTAAGCTTTTATATTGTGACTATAGCTATAACGATGTCATGTGATTTTGTAACAAATCTTAATCGAATTACAGTAACGTATGCACTCGTAGAGTCAGGTTAAGTAGTTTGTGACATGGTGGTAAATGTTACAATTTGGTTGTTATGTCTATAATATGTTCAGTATTCTTTTATATAGCGTATTAATGATTTTTTTTTATTATTGAACTTTTAATGTTTACATTTTAAAAAATATTTTTTTCTTTACAGAACTTAGACCACAATGTACTAGCACAGAAGGATATTTGATTAAAGATACTTCAAAATATAACATTTTGTATATACAAATTTTCCAGTGGCACTATTCTGGTAATTCCAGGGGAATGAGGAATAATAATTTTTAAAACACTTAATCCTCAGACTATTTTTTCCTATAGTCTTTTCCTCGTTTATTAAAAGTGTATTCTGGTAAATTGGGAATAAATTTAATATAATAATAAAGTCACATCTCCATAATAAGTATGATATACGAGAATTATCCAACAAATGGTTGTAAGGTATATATAAATAATTAATTTATTAAATTCAAATTCACAGCTTCTTAAATTCTTCATAAAAATAAGAGCAGTAAATAAAAATGTCATTCTTCTGCTAAACATATTGTTTAATATATTGAAAACTAAGATGTTTAGCCAAAGATCGGTTATTAAATATTTATCTTTAATGGTTAGAAAAATGTTGAAAACATGCGCAACATTACACATTTTTTTAAAATTTCACAATTATAGTGGTGAGCATGATTTAGTGCACCGGTAGAAAACCGCGAAATTGATACCGATGTGGATGAAGAAGATATATAGTCAGATCTTACAACTGATCATCTACTATCTGCGGCCTGGTAAATAAGAACTTTTATTATTAAAAGATCTTGTACTTATCACGAATAAAATAGTAAAAAATATACAAGCAATTGTTATTTTTAAATATAATAATTCCTTTAATATCATGTTTTCCCCTCCGTTGCTGCAGCTATGCGGTTTAGTGCAACTGTTTTACTTCTCTCCAAATTGTTCGAATCTTGCAATATTTTGTCTCGCGTATAAGCAGATCTTTAAAATATAATAATTAAATTTTAAAATTTTAATTAATTATTTGTCGTGATTCTAATATATTTTAATTTTGAACCTCTAATCCTCTTAGTTCGAATTATTTCTTCTGTGATCTTCACTTATGTTGGGACCAGTTGAAATGAGCTATAAAAATCATTTAAGTATAATTTTACTAAAAAATTTCCTTTATAAATATTTACTTGTTATGACGTTTAAAACAGGTTCATCTAGTGTGCTCAGCTGGTTTTTTTGTTTTAAAAGGCCCTCCATTCCTAAATCAGTCCGGTTATCGAACTTCTTTAATAAAGACCATAAATGTAATTACATACTTACTTCATACTGATCCAGGCCCGTCGCCACTTCTCACTGTCTTGACTCCAACAAGAGGATTAAGTTTATTGGAGATTTGCTTCCATTGTTCCCGAATACTCCCTTTACCATTGGTACTATCAAAGCTACAAATCTACAATCATCAATATAAATACAATGATGAATAATATTAAAATGCCGTTCATAATATGCAAATAATTACCGTTCGTTCGCTAGATCATCATGCTATTCCATTAATTCCATCATAAACAATTTCTGATCCTTCGATACGTTCTTTCCCTAAATAAAATATATGTATAATCAACACTTAAAAATAAATCATAGATGTAATATAATACGAGGGTCGATCAATAAGTACACGTGTTTGAAAAAAGGTGGCGTTGCTGGGGGAAGTTGACATTACCATCGGGTACTGTCAAGCGTTAGTTTTTATTTGGCGGCCAGTGACCCTACTCTGGCTTTCCCTGGGAATTGGGAAAAATATTTTCATAGCATTTATGTCTAAATTATATTTTTCTGGCCTGCTGTTGGAATGTGTTAAGTGTAAATATTTTTGAAACACAGATTTATTGGGAATATTTTTTCCCTATGAAAATTTTGTGGAACAAAAGTTTTCCAATCAACTTTGTTTTGAAAATATTTACCCCAAACTAATTCCAACAATAGGACAGAAAAATATAATTTAGATATAAATGCTATCGAAATATTTTTCCCAATTCGCAGGAAAAAGCCAGAACACTGCCACAGTTGTATCACTCGTGTTTCGTGTTTCTCAAAAACGGTAATATCGATTTTTTATTTTGGGATAGAAAAACATGCAAAGGAATAAAAGAGAAGTTGGATGCTGTCTATGGGGACCCCTCACCATATATGATCAACCGTGAGAAATTGGTTCAACGAATTTAAATGTGGTCGTACATCTGTTTTTGATGATGAGCGGCTAGGCCAGGCAGACGTTGTTTCGGAAGAAATCGTTGAAAAGGACCACGACATGATTCTCGCTGAACTAAAGTGCTTGTTGTACAGAACGGCAATTAATATTTTAAATGATAAGTTTGAGAAAGGTGTCGGCCCGATGGGTGCCGCGTTGCCGAAATTGCGATCCGGAATTGACGCGGCTAAATTGCATGAACTTCGCTACGAATTACTGCCGCACCCACCGTACTCGCCTGACCTGGCTCCCTGAGAAAATCTTTTGATAAAATAGGTATAGAAAAATAAACGTCAAAACTGCGGTAATAGGGAATAATTTTTTACAAAAAATAACGCTAGAATACAGTGTTGGAAAAATGAAACAAAAACTGGTAGAAAAATTAAAATATCTATTCCCCGTGTTTTGCGTATTTTACATTCCAAATTAATTTTCTACATGTAGTTCCTCTATAAATAATTTGATGAAATTGGAGCACTTACTTAAGAAAATGGGCGAGAATTTTTGGTTTCATGATGATTATAGTAGTAAGATTTATTAGAAAATCTCAAACCTCAAATTAAATAAACAAAGTCAATTTTATGAATAACGTTGGTCGTATAGTAAACTCTCATCCGAGAAATAAAATAAGTATTATTTGTAAAATGATATGAAAATTAAGGTACAAAACTACCGTGTACATTTTGTATAAACACCCGGGTTCCTCTCTTTTAAGATCATGCGTATGCGTCTAGCCTGCTAATACAAAGAGGACGCTCAATACTCTATTTTTCCGGTTTGTTCACCTTGCGCTCTTCTCTTTCTGTACAAAATTGACACTCTGATTTCGCAAACAGAAAAAATCAACGGAAACTTGATTAAACATATTTTGTTACGTGGCAATATTTCGCTTGCGTATAAACATTTAAACGGCCAATTAAATAACTTTTGAACTAATTGTTAAATATTTCCATGGAATAAAATATAATCAAGTTCGCGTTGATTTTTTTCTGATGGCAAAAACAGATTTCATATAAAACATTTGACTGGCGCGTTAACTAACCGGCCGTTTTTTCTGTGCAACCGGACTAGTAGTACAATGATTAAAGCTTCAGCACTTGGACCGGGAGGTACTGGGTTCAAATCCCAGCAGAGGTAGGATGCAAAGCGAATTTTCGTCGTTCATTACAAGATGATTAACTAAGACCTCTGTTGGAGTGCAAAATTCAGCGCAGACCCACCGTCCATGTCAATTTACAGGTTGACATGGAGCTTGCAATGTGCAAGTGGTATATACTGTAGTTGTATGAGTATTTGAATGGGTGGGTGTGTTCGTGAATGAAAATTGAGTATTAATTGACCCTAAAAGGACATTAAATCCATTGGATAATTAATACTTTCTTTTTTAATAAAAAAAACGGCCATTAGTCATTAAAACGGAATCGCAAAACCTGAGTTTTTATACCATTCACATTTTTTATACCTGTAAAAGTCATATGGGAAATTTACCAACGAATCGGAATTCATGTACAGCAGGTGAATTCCGGTTTGATGACAAACGTCATATGTCGCTTTAAATGGTAGAAATATTTTAAATGGTACAAGAAAGCCATAAAACCGATTCCGGTTCGATGACCGAGAAAACAAAACTCAGCATGAATGTCAAAAAGTGTTAAATCGAATAATTTTCAGTTTTTTGGTTAATTTTTATTCAGAATTCACAGTAAAATATATTTATAATGTATTATATGTAGTATGTATTAAAATAAACGTTATTTAATATTTCAGATGTCATTAGAACTAAATGACTTAAAAAACCCTAGCGAAGAGCAGAAATGAACAGTAATTGAATTTTTGGAAGAGAATCTTTCTTAAGTTTTTTATATTAATTAAAAATTAACTCCTTTGCTAGGATTATTGGAATTGATGGACGACATAATTGCATTAAAAAATGGGATGAAGCATTCTTAATGCACTGGGGAGAGCAAGAAGGCCCGACCGGCTTAGGAAAAAACATTGGGAAGATTTGAGGTACACAAAGTTGTGATTTATTTAATTAATACAAATCATTTTCATAAATTTTTGTGTATTTGTATGCGTAGTTTAAAATTTGAATCAAAAATAAATATCGAAAACTGAAGGATTTTCGGAGTGCCACTCCACATTAGAGTGGGGCCATCTGATATTTCGCCGTCTGAAGAAAGAGTGATGGCTATGATCTCAAACCGTCGAGGAAGTCAATGAAACCCCCGAATTATGCGAAAACGAAGTGAGAGAATATCAACCTCACAAGAGAGTGCAAGATGGGAGTTACTTGTACTGTACTGCCGTACTAAACATATTTTACATAACTGCAAAAATTGAGTTTTGAAAAAAAAACTACGTTAAAATTTGGAAACAATTTTTGATCATAAAACCAAAATAAAACACTTTAATTGATTTATGAAAACGTATTTTATATTGTTACATTATAATTATTGAATTTGTGATACAAAGAATTAGTAAACTACATTAATTTTACGCGAAAACGAGAAAATAGTTTTATGCATTAAAATGTAGATAAAAAAAATCGATCCATATTAATCTGGACTTATTAATCGTTAAGTCACTTAAATTACATAACTTAAGTGATTTTTATTTTTAAATAGGATGCATTTTTACCTTATCTGCCATTTAAGGCATGTATGTTTAATTACCAATCGAGATAAAAAATAGGTTAACTGCACAAATAAACCTTAACTGTTTCATCTTTCATGTGAATTATTCGATAATTTTTATGTACAACTGTAATAAAACCATAATTTTAATTTATGTATATTTGTTTATTAAATTTTTAAAAAATTCATCATCACAATAATAAAATTCACTTTTCATTTAAAATTAAAAATAAACCAGAAAAAATAAAAAAATAATCGAAAAATAATTTAGGGGTTATCATTGACTTCTAGCGGGTCAGTAATAGGAAGATTTTTCAAAAAATACTGCCGATTTTTTGGCAATAATGGAACAATTTCTTTAAATATTTGTTCATGGTGTTATGCAGAGCAGAACGTTTCCTTTAGAACGTTGCCTTTTTTCCGGTAGCACTAAAACATTTTTTTCTATGGAGGTTTTCTATGGAGAGAGAGCTCAATAAAATCATCCTGGTCATATTCTGTAGAATAAAATAAATTACGTTGGTGTCGTGTGAATTTTACCCTCACCAAATCCTTAAGATATGGTCGGTTTTTTTTAGTTTTACTTGCGATGAATTATCTGGCCAATGCAATTTATTTCATAAAATATTTGTATGACTCATTCCAATACAAAAAAAAAGTGTGCAGTTGTTTCAGTACCCTTTTAAAATTTGGACTGTTCTAATTTTGAATTCAGGTAGTTCGTATAAGATAATTAAACATCCTTTTTTTACTATGTATTTATTACATTAATATTACATTCTTAACGAGGTGAGATTTTTTGTTTATAATTTTTCGGGGATCAACAATAACTTAAATTTTTCAATAAAGAGTGGTGACAAAATTGTTCTGAAATTCTTTGTAGTATGAATCGTCAAAACAAAATTACAGAACGAACGAATGAACGAACGAACGCAGCACTGATACTCCTTTATAATTTCCATGTTTAATACTACAAATAATTATAATTATGTATTTAATATAATAAATAATTTCGTAATATAATTAATTTACGAAGTTGTCGTTTTTACAGTTAAAGTGTTTTTGATTAAAAACGATCACAGTTGATGTGTTTTTTTCTAAAAACATTTTACTTTTTATTAAGATAAGGTGAAAATTCTAGTATTTAAGTTACTTTTGGTTAAACCGTTATGTTAATAATTGCAAATAAGTAATTTTCACTGGAATATAAAAATTGCCTTAATTGAAATTTCATTTAACGCAACTAAACAAATTTGACTTAACTAACATATTTGAAGCAAAAGCACCTTATTTGTAGAGTAAATAAGGTATTTATGTTTAAAATAGAGTAGTCAAGTCATTGTTGCTTCTTACATGCTAACTTTTTCCATTAGAACGAAATTTATATCGTTTAACCACGTCTTAATTTATTACATTTTCAGTAAATTTATTAATTTATAACATAAATAATATGAATAGGTATCGATTGGCATCATTAACTCAATTTGACCAAAAATGTAGTTATGTAAAACGAGCTTAGTGCGGCAGTGTACATGTACATTAAAAATATTGCATGAGATGTATTCATTTTATATATAATTAATTCTATATTTGAATTAAATATTCTGTATTTGAATGGGTGCAACAATCAACATGTTATTTTGTTAGTTTATTTTTATTTTATTTTACAATAATTTTCGGGCTACATCGATTCTTATTGCTCTGCCAAGAGAAAGAATTCTCGCCGGATCATAATTATTGGTTGCTTCTTTTTCCACATCAGAATTTAGGTCCTTCAGCTGCTATCATCCTGTGGTGGTAAAAGATATCCATTTAAAATTAAAAGTTGTGCAAAATTAATTAATTCATCAGTCATGGTTGAAGCCCGAATCCACTATCACCTAAAAGTGCAAACTTAATTTAATGTGTGAAAAATTGTGAATATCTTACCGAGCAACCATATATTTCTGATTCCGTTATCATATTTATAGTTTTCGGTTGACAAGTGAAGTACTCCATACAAAACTAAAATGAAATGTGTCCTCCATCAATTAAGCCGGTGACTCCAGGGAATTGGTACATATTATGAAAATGCTGCTTATGTTCCATTATTTCTTATTGGTTTAGTTGGAACTGAACCAATTCTCTGGCCAAATTATTTTCGACCACATGAGATATTTCCTCAACACATCAAGGCACGGATGTTTGCGACATCGCTATGAAAAAGTCTTGCCCTATAGGTCGTTGATAGCAACCAACAGAGAGGAACCGTAAAGCTCACACCGTGTATTCGAGCCCGAGATTGCATATGCGGTTTCATAAAGTTTACTAATATTCTGCATGTCATCTGCATAATATTCTGTTTAGTTAACCGAAACAATTTTTAAATTCAGCATCGATTGTGTTGGTCACTAACATTTCTGAGATTTGTACGATTTTTGACAAGCTGGAATCTAAAATAAGTTATTTAACTTATTTATTGACATCCCTCGATTTTATGCCTATTTTACCTTCGATTTGAAGCTGTTCTTTTACCAGCGCTCAAAATAATGTCCCGTATGGAATTGTAGCGGGATGAGTTCCTGTTCATTTTACAAACATCCAAGTAGCATATTTGGACCCAGAACTACTACAGAGTGAGTTTTAAAATGATTAATAGAATTAAATTTGAAGCAAGGAGGTATTGCTTAGAATTCTCCATGAAGTATGGAAATGGAAGGAAAGCTGAGTGGTATCTTTCGGAAAAAGGGATCACGATAGAAATCTGGCCAGAAATTAGAGGTGAATAAGTACGTTGAACGTTTTTGATTAAATCGTGAATGATATGATGAAAGCGGAAATAGATAAATTTTTGAATGCTGGTAATTTATTGCCTGAAACCACCTTTGGGTTATGTCGTAACTGCTCTGTTAATGAATGTGTCGCTAAGTTTGTGTGGGAATGATTATGATTATGTGGTTCCAGGGAACCTGTATCACGTTCTTATGGGTTTGGGCTTTCCTTTGAAATTTTTCAAATGGGTATATGAGTTTATGAATGCGGAAAAGTTAGTACTGTGTGGAATGAGGTATATATAGGTTGGAGGGGCTGCCCAAGGTACTAAAATTACACCGAATCTCTTCAATCTGTACACGAGCTCGATTCATAGGTTCATAGAATCCAATTGAATAGAATGTTTGACAAAATTGAATTTGCATGTAAACTCGAGAAAATGCTCTAGTATCGGTTTTCGATATATGGCAAAATTAGCCGATAACTGCAACAGTAAATTGAACGTGATTAAAAGGATCAGCAAACCGAAATGGGGAGCTCATTCTCCCCATGACTGATGTGTTTCGAAAGAAAGGCGCTGGTATCATCAAAAATTGCGTTTGGAATGAAGTAAGTCCCTTCGTCCAATCTAATTGTGCGTTTGAAGCTTGGTGATACAACAAAACCGTTTATGAATGAAATATCGGTTAAGAGTGAATTTCAAAATATGCGAAATTGAAATGTTGTAATATTAAATATTTATAAAAATTGAAATTAGGTACATAACTTCTAATATTAGCCATCAATTATGTCCCGATTAATTTTCGACGCATTTGTACATAAAATGCGATTCGATTTCGTTTTAAAATAAGATTGTTAGATATTATTCAAAAAATGATGTTTTTGTATTTTATAAATCCCCTTAAAAAGGGCAATTGGCCTAAAAAATATTAATTGATTACGCTGATGTTCCGGCTTATTTTTGGTGAACAAGTTCCTTTCCTCCTCGTAGCAAAATAAATTGCTCTATTCTGAAACATTTATTAAAACCATGTAAAAATTGCAATTTCGTACCTGCGATATTTAGCAAAAAATCCAATGATCGCCTCCACAGATGATAGAGACAGATAAAAGAGCTCATTATCCGTCCATAGTATTTACTTTCTTAAATGGCTATTATGAATAAAATTTCCTATGACAATGAATGTTTGTGCATCGTCTAAAGTAGCAAGCATTTTAATGAACAAACACTTAATGTGATTTTTTCTTAAAATACCATTAAATTAACATTTTAATTGAGTTTTGCTTTAAGATGAACTTAATTTCTAAAATAAAGAAAATCAGATTTAAATCTACACTGGATATTTAAACTGAGAGTAAGATTATAAATTGACGTTACCAAGTTAATGGAATAACGCGGTTTATCCATTTCCAAGCAAAACACATTTTTATGATCCAATTGTATTTTAAATAAATACAATGTAACATATAAATAGCTTTACGAAAACTGTATTCAAAACGACACAAAATTAATTGTTGTCTCGTGAATGACAAGTTCATGAACCGATTAGTACATGATAACATCTCTGTTGAATAAATACATTTGAATTAGGACTTTGGAATCCTAATTGTTTGCTCTATATCCAGCATTACTTGCCCGTAAAATAAATAAATGGTATTGGATTTTCCAAGTGAAATGTTAATACCAATAACATATAAAACGCGAGTAAGTTTCTAAGAATAAAATATTATCCTGCGGCTACGCGCAACAGTTCTAGGGAAATTATTTCGTTTAATACCTGGCTGGCATTTAATCTATGTAAGTAATCTAAAACATAAAATTCATTTTCATTTCTCATTTGGTGCTTTCGATGTAAAGTAGCTTTGCGAGAAGTACTATACAAATATGAATGATTGATATACAATTCTTCTCTCTTCTGTTTTTATTCAAAATGACTGAGAATATATTTTTGAATTACGAACTTAACCCTATAGCGTGAACCTGCACTAATTTTCCAATCGCTGGGATAAAATAACGATATTAAACGTGAAAAGTTGACGAGAGGTACTTAGTTATCACTTAGACATTTTGTTTTCTAAGTTTTGTTTGAAAAGTTTCGGGCCTGAGTAGCCTCTACAGCTTGGAAATATATAATAATTGCGGGGCGCCAAATCTGGAAAATGGAAAAGCAATTTATAGCCCAATTAGATCATCATTTTAATTGCTGTGATTTGAATGTTGTTGCATTATCTCGATAAAACAGGATTGTTTTCATCGGTAAATATGGTCGTTTGGTCTTGCTTGAAGCATTCCTTGGTTTCTGGTGTGTAGTGATGTATCCATGTTTGATCAACTGTTACAAAAATCCCTGCCATTTATGCTTGTACATGTCCAAATTGTGTTGAGAAACATAAAATATAATGCACACGTTCAGTTGAGATTAAATAAATCTTAGTCAAATAATTTTTTTTGATCAATTCTGGTGTAGTAACCTCAATAGGCCTTCTTGAATGATTTTCGACATTTGTGCCCGTACGACCAAACTTAAGCTCTTGCATTCATCGTTTGAATATTTTATTCGATCGAGCAGATATTTATAAGCCACTTTGCCTCTCAAATAAAATTGTTTAATGAGAACACGAAATTTGTTTTTCATTTGTTTACAAACTCACTCAGACGATGACTTGCAAATATTAAAAGGGGGTTTTTGGAACCTGTGGCCCTATTCTGGCTTTCTCTGGGAATAGGGAATTGAGAAAAATATTTCCATAGCATTTTAGTTAAAATTATACTTTTATGGCCTACTGAAAGAATAAGTTTAGTGCAAAAATTTTCCAAACAAAGTGATTTGGGAAACTTTTGTTCCACAAAATTTTTGTAGGGAAAAACATTTTCCCATTTAACTTTGTTTCGAAAATATTAACACCAATCATGTTCCCTCAGTAGGCCAGAAAAATACAATTTAGACAAAAAAGCTATGAAAATATTTTTCCCAATTCCCTATTTCCAGGGAAAGCCAGAATAGGGCCACTGGAGGTAAGTTATGAGTGATTAGATATATGGGTGATGATATTAACAGCTTCTTTGGAAAATATCTAATAAGTATTGACTTTTGCCCCGAATCCTCTTAGGTTGTAAATTTTCCAAATATATCCATGTGAAATCAACGAAGTGTTTTAAATAACTGAAATGGTGCATCGAACGAATATAGTTTAAAAATCAATCTATATAAGAATTTCCGAAATCTAAAAAAAAATCCGTTTGATTTTGAGGCGTTGGAATAGTTTTTCTAACCAACACATGCACATAAATATAACTATCAAATAAAACAGCGTTAGAAAAGCTTGAGTTCATAAATTGAACACGATATCGAAATATTGAGTGGTAAAATTTTTAAAGAATTTGCCTTTTGAACTGCAGAAGTTTGTTATTGGTTTTTACGCTAAGCGGTAACAGGAACAGCTCAAAAATCGAACTGCACACAAACATTAAAGAAGTGAAAAATTTTCCGGAAAATCAAAAAATTTGCCGGAAAAATTTAGGTTCCCCCTCCTAAAAACTGTTGATAAGCAATCCTACATTTAAAAATTTCTAAACTTTACTCTTTACTTGATTTTCTCGATGTAAACGTAAAGTAAAATTACGCCATTATTATTATTATAGTTTCAAACTTTCATATTTATCATTTTAACCAAAGGGGTTTGGCAAATCACCGGTAAAAAAGCACAATTCTAAAAAATGTATCTTGTTACGTCGCGTTTAAAATTAAATTATATTTTTTTGAGCCCAAGCCAGACGATTTCTTAACTATTAAATAAAATACGGCTTATGCCCGGCTCTTTCCATCAACATTTTTCAGGTTTTCGCGTTTTATGTCATGTAGTTGTGCATCAGTTTGTTTGTTACATATGTCGCTTTCCTTATTTAATCAAATAATTTCGTGATAAGGACTTGTGTATATACAAACTATATAAAGTGTATTTAATGAGCAATTATCATTCTTCATCTTTCGTTTACTTCTCTGGGAGTTTGGTGCCCAAGAACTACATTTTTGATGAAAAATATAGGAATTTTAGGATGGAAAATATGTACACAATTTTATGAACAGACACTTTACAATCGGTTAACCGAAACACCGCGTACATACCACACGCTCTAAGCAAAAGGGTAATCCCATTTCCAACCACATATGTACATTAAAAGTTAGCTAATATTTATGTTATTCACGATGTGAAAAAATATATGTGTATATTGGGACTACACAACACTGTATTCGTACATATTTCGAATTATAAAATATGTGTAACTTTTATGCACACAAAACGCGTATACATAATTACGTAAATTATTCACATTTCGATATAATGGATTTGCAGTAAAAAAAAAATCAAGGTCGCGTACCAAGTAAGGTATTACCTTTATTTTAAGTAAAATAAAGCCACCAAATTTGATAAATCTCGTTACGAATCGTCTTTAAAATTTTGAATAACGATTAACTGTTATGTTGAATTTTTTTCTTCGTTTAATGTAATTTAAATATTTTCTTTCTATAACTGTAACATTCTCGAGATATTAGGGTACCTAAATCGGACATAAAATAAAAATATGAAATAACGTTGAAAGGAATTTCCTTCACTTTGAATTTTTAAAAATACGAAAAATGAGGAAAAACGAAACAGAAACCAGAATGAGAAAAAATGAAGCAGAAAAACAAGAATGAAAAAATTCTCTGCCATGCGCTGCTTATCCGAACTAAAATAGGAAAATCTTTCGTTTCGTATATAGTCTGTTTTCCCTAAAAATGAAAATGTTAAAAAAAATCAAACCAAAAACAAACTGAAACAATTATTTTTTTATTTTGATTCAGTTCTGTTATAAATTTTTAACGAAAAACTTTATGCGGATTTTTCCTTTTTCGCGGCGTCTCTCGATTTTTATTTTTATTTATTTATTTTTTAAGTGGTGTGTGATTCCCAAAAAATAAAAATATTCTCGAATACAAAATGTTATTTTCGATATAATTAAATAATCGGAAAAATCTGTTTTTCAAAAAAAAAAAAAAAAAAAATATTAAATAAATAATATCAATAGTGTTTTGGGTTTATGTCTATTAATTTAATGTGATTTGTGTGCGATGGTTTATTTGTAGAAAATTAAATTATTGGTGTGAATTTGTGCTTTTAAATATTAAATAAAATTTTAGTGAATTTGAGTTTCTTTTTTTTTAGTGAAATCTGTTGGAATTTGTGTTATAAAAAAAGTAAATTGAGAGGAAAAAAAATTCTTAGATAATCTTTTTTTTCTGTGCCTCCATAACAACTAATTCTTAAAAAATTATTAAATTGAATCTTGGAGATTATCTTTGTATACTTTAGAAAAATTCATTTTACACTCAATTAAATTATAGACTTTTATATATTTTGTGATTGTTCTGGCTCCAGCTTCTAAACTATAAAAGCAGCCTAAAACAGTTCTAAAAAATAATAATATTGAGGTGGTTATCTTGGAAATTTATAATATTATTTATTGTTTTACTTTCATTCACGAGTGTTACTAGAGATTGATGATTCTTTTATTTTTGTTGTAACAAATATTTTTTTTTTGGTTACAATATTTGTCAATTTCATTTTGTATGGATAAAATAAAAAAAATTTATTTAATTTGGTTTCTCCGAATTTTATGTTTGATCAAATTTTTTTTTTACAAATGATTAATATCCATTCATTAATCATAACATTTTGCACAATAAATTTAAAAAGAGTTATTTTATTTATTTATTAAAGTGAGATTTATTAAATTTAACAAGCAATATTATTAAAAAAAGTGGTATTTTATTATTTACCTTGAATTAGTGTTCGGTATTTGTTCAGTGGTGACAATGATAATGGTGTTGTTGTTGATGGATCATCAAATAAAACTTAATATTTATTTAAATAATGAAAGTGCAACGTGTTTAAATATGAAAAAATAAATTAGTCAAAAAATGGATATAAATTTTTAAAATACCAGAAAAATTTAAGACGAACATCTCAAAAATTTGTACACCAAAATAATGTAAGTAAAATTTTTCTTTGTATAGAAATATTGTACGAGCTAAAGTAACATTGAATTGGATTAAGTGATACAACATCACACACAGACTCAGAGACAAACTAAACTGGATTATGTTTTGAGTGATAAAATTTTACTTCGTTCTTAAGCTCCTATCATTTAAAATGGGATGAAATAATTTTGTTTTTTGTTGGTTGGGATTGGATAAAATAAAAAATTAAATGATTATATATTGCTTACCCCCTTTTTTCAGTTATCGTTTCGCGCTTTTTATATTAATTTAGCCTAATTTATATCTATACGAGAAATTAATTAGAGCTTTTCGTCTCCGCAAATGCTCAAAACATCAAAATATTTATATACAAAATTGAATGTTTGAATTTTAATTAATAATGGTTATTTTTGGGGTGGCAGAGAGTCGCTTGATTTATGTGTTGTGCTGCTATAAATAAAAATATTCAAAAAATTGTTCCTACATCATGATAGTATTATCGATTTAGTTGTGGAGTTGGATATGTTGAATTTATGTATACGATTTAGTGGGAATGATGATTTTGTAAATATCGCCAATTCGACCGGCAACTGAAATGTTTATACAGATTATAGATTAGAGTGTGATGTGAACTTTAAGCATAAATCTTATAGATTTCAGAGCAGATTTGCGATGGTTTTGTATATTTTAAATAAAATGTTTAATGTACGTTTCACATTGCATGAAATGGGATAGGTATTTTATATTCCCTAAGGTCTGACGACATACATAAAATGTCATTGGTAAGGTTATCGATTTACCGATTATTGTAATTTAATAGAGTATCTTCATCAAATCAGAGTTTTTCGTTTGGAAATAATTTGTTGAATTGATAAACGTTTGTTTATCTGATTGAATTGAGCAATCTCACGTAACTTTATTAAAAGCTCGTAGCGATTATCAACTCTATTGTGGCTTTATTACTGCAAGATTTTCTCAATTACCTCTAGAAAATAAATTAAAAAATTCAGTTCTAAAGAAATGTGTCGAGCTGTTTAATGTGCTTCATTTATATGCTCCATAAATTCTCTATAATGAGATGATTTGAAAATTTTGGATTTAATCTTCTTCAATGAACTAAATACCTTTATTCAATGAACTAAATACCTTTATTCAATGAACTAAATACCTTTAATATATCACAATGTTTAATACCAGTTTGTCTTAAATGATGTACTCCATTAACCAGTGGATTCTATTTGACATCCAAGAGCTAACACAGAATAACAATTGCCATATACAAAACACTGCGGGCTATAACTTCGGAAAGATAACAGCAAATGAACTCAATCAGTACTCTGAAAGCATTAATTGACAAGAAGAAATACCATCTGGCAATATTGACGCAAATATTGATTCATTTTTACGACAACTGTTCCTCTAACAAAAAGGCATTCAAACAATAACCCACCTTGGTATGATGATCGCCAAATGAATTTTAAAAATTTAAAATGCCAACCTTTTCGGAAAATGAAGCAGAGTAAATCAGCGCCAAGTAACAATTGTTAGTTTCAAACTGGAGTTAATACCTATTTGATACCTCAGTATCGATGCATAAAAGTTTCAAAATAAGTTTGCGGCACGATACAAACATTTTCTGGGCCGTAGTGGACACTGCATTTGATCGTGATGCTTCAAACTTTTGAGTTTCATAAAAATGGGTAACCTGATCGTTTTGGAAAATATGCATTGGTTTTATTGTAGTTGTATTAAAACTAGATTGAATGTAAATTCTGGATTTAAATATAAAAATATGACATTGTTATTTTGAAATGTGTCGAAGTAGAAATGAATGAATGAAAATTATTCATGTGTAACAATTAAGTATTTTAGGAACGTTTTGCAAACTTAAATTAATTAGTTGTAAAACTACCAACAAATTAAAAAAAAAATTTCAAACACTTTTCTTTCCCAAAAAGCATTTCTTAAAAAAAAAATAGACAAATGCTACTGTGACAACTTAGTAGACATCTATTGGGTTTTCACTTCGAAGTGAAAACCAAACATCTAGAATATTTTTTCAAAAAATTCGTCCTCATCGATAGGTATAGTAATCAACCTGCACAAATAAAGCTGAATACTTTGCGCATATATACAAAATAAACACGCATTGAATTAGCAAATTATTTTTTAAGTTGTGGATCCGCTAACAAATAAAGGTTCAAAAATACCTAAATGGAAAGAGAGTGCTAGAAATAATGAAACCGCATTTTCAAATTTTCGACAAAGTTGCAAAACCAAAGTTATAAAAATAAAACCATGTAATTTCAAAATAACCTGTCCTTTTCTTAGTACTTGGAAACCATATTTTTAACTGTTACTAGTAACAAAAAGGTTTCATAAAAATTAACTTGAAACGTTCAATTTATTCAAAGTCGAAAATAGTTTTAAAAACACTATTTGCATAAACTGTTAAATTAAACCTCCTTTTTTGAAACTTCGGTTTCATTTTGCTACTTAGGAGCCCCTAATGAAGCAAGATATAACGAGATAAATTTCGAATTCAACAGTTATTTTAACAGTCAGAAATAAATACTATACATGAAAATATACTAAACATGATTAAGTTGGATTCAAAATACTTTTAACAATGCACCTAGGAGACATAGGTGCCACCTTGCTGAGTTCTCAGCAAATTACAGCTGAACTTAAATTATATGTCAATCATCAGCCATGACGATTTAATGAATATACAAATAGTGAAATTTGTAACAGTTGCGATCCGGAGGGTATTCCAGCGTTTATTGTAAAAAATCACGCTAACCATTTTACACTGCCACTCAATCTGTTCTTCAATTTTTTTTTTGATTATTCCCCTACAGATGGTGGACATCGATAATTGTGCCGATTTTCAAATCAGGGAAACGAAGCGTTATCACATGCTACGGAGCAATGATATCGAAGCTATTTGAAATACTTGTGTGTAAAACTTTGAAAGATATTTTTCCACGACGTCTCTCCAGTTTCAAAACCACAACGACAAGTAGTATTTTAAGGCCATTGAACAACATAAACAAGTAGACACAGTTTATATGGACTTAAGTAAAGCATTCGATTCTATCAGTCATAGCAAAGAGTTGGCTAGTCCGAACCGCTTTAATTTTTCTGCGGATTTCACCAAATGGGTTTTCTCATACCTGTCGAATAGATTACAATATATTGAAATTAGAGAAGCAAGATCAAATAAAATAAAAGCCTCCTATTCTGGTCCACAAGGTTCGCATATGTGTCCCTTGATATTTATCGATGTAGTAGCTAATACCATTTTAACTCATTTGTATATACTTCTATTTGCGGCTGGTTTACAAATCTTCAGAAGTATTGTAAACTCACAAGATACCAAATTACTACTATTAAATCAGCGCTGTTTGGGCGCCCTATAGTACGTACAACAGGGGTGTATACAATTATATTGGTCGATTTTTTCCATTCGTGTGGCTGCAGCTTGCATTTTGTATTTTATTTATTTTGCTTTTATAAATTCGCTGACACACATGCAACACTGGTCTAAAACTATACTCAGATGAATTATATTTATGCCTTTTAACAGTTGTACTCTATATCAAGTTAATAAAAACGACATTTAACTTGTCTGGCAAAAAAACTAAAAAATGAGATTTTTTTTACCATATAAAAGCAAAACCGTTTTTTTACCATATAAAAGCAACTCAATGATTTTCCAGAGTGTTGTCACGGCTATCTTTATAGTGGCAGTGATACTGATGTATAAATCGTTAAACAATAGATCTTTGTTTCTAAATTATCATTCAAAATAAACATTTTTTAACTCGTATCTACAATTTGAAAAAGAAATGTGTATGATGATATCAACAGTTTCATAAATGTCGGGGTTCCCCTAAATTTAGAAAATTGAAACACTGAAATGGAACATTCATTTGAAACTGAATTCTCATTTTTAGAGAGGCGAGCGTATCAACTTTAAAATTGTTGAGCAGAGGCTCTTTATATTGAATGTCTGGTACATTTTGATCATTCGTGTAAGGTGCTAACTCAATGTTGTGTGATACTAAAAAGTCTAAATTTTAGTGGCAGCAAAAGAAGTTTGGTCTTCTACAAAGTTTTATAAAAAAATATGGTTTCGGATCCTTGTAAAATAAGGATATGGTTCGAACAAAACTATTTATTTTTATTCAAATATTTGGGCTCACGTATTATTCAAATATTTGGGCAGTTTCGAACGGCCCTATTGATGACTTCCTGTGAACTTCGAGGAGTTGGCATTGGCATCGACGTTTACAAATAGTTATTGGTTTGTTTTTAAAATTGTGGCGGGCTGGATTACCTTGCAAAGTGATTTAAAAACTTGTAGAATGAAATGTAATAAAAATTGGATATAAGGCGGTTCATAATTTTCTAATCACGAGTATATATAGTTGCTATGATGATTGATAAGATATTACATAATAATTTTGTTATATAAATAAAAATAAACTTTCATTCGTCAAAACTTTATGGGATGGCATACAGTAGTTTTTTTCATGGAGATTTTACTGATATTATAATCAGAAGCAGTACAAATACGGTTAACCCTACTTAACATGTTTGTGTTGGGCTCGTTTTAAAAGGTCAACCTGATAATTTGAATAGCAAGGTGTTTTATACTGATGTATGAAAATTCATTCTTAAGCTGTTCCCGTAAATGGAGGGTTTCTTACGAAATATGGTACAAGTACGTTTAATAAAAAAATAGAAAGCCCTGGAAGGAGCTTTCCAATTTTTGCAAAGATGTTGAAAAGTAGATATAACATTTTAAAAACGACCGTGAATTAAAATACCTACCTTCATAATTTTAGAGAATAAATTTTTGTTATGGGTTGACCTTGGTTTTCTGAAATTTGAGTGAGTAACGATTATTATTAAAATCTATTTTCCACTTTAGAAATTAAGTGTGGTATATTCGAGATCTATGTCCATATATTCGTGTTAAAAGAAAGTTGGGTGTTGACCTTAATATGGTATATACTCCTTTATTTTTCTATGGAAACTATATCGGCCGGAATGATAAGCTCGAATTTCTAAATTTGCCTAGTGCTCAGCATACAGTGATATTTCCGCATGTAAGCTTTTTTTAGAAAGATCATTTATTAATATAACTAACTTCAGCCCAATATCCATCGACATCTCTACAGAATTAAACTGATGAGCTTATTTTGTAGAAGACTGTCACAACTTCAAAACAAGTTTTAAGATAACTTCTGATAATTTTTAATAAATCAGTGGAGACAGCTCCTACCATCACTTTTCCCATACTTTATTGAAGTTTATGTCTCGTTTCTCGAACAAAATTGGACACTGTTTCACTTTTTATATTATTTACCAGCCTGCTAGATTAACTCATTGTGCTATTTCTATTTTATTTCTATCACAAAATAATTTATTTCTAAAGAAATCTATTATGCGAGTACATTTATGATTTCAGATTAAAACCTGAATGTTCGATTTAAAACAAAAATTAAATTTCAACAAAAAAAAAAAAATTAAACAAAGAAAAATTAACCCATTTGTTCCTAAGGTTTTTTGAATGCGAATTAAATAAAAGAATTTGTTATTTTACTATCGATTTTTATTTCTTTAAGAAAATTTTAGACTTCAAAAAATTCAGATTTTGTGGGTAAAAAAATACCGTGTGCTCAAATGAGTACACCTGGAACATCGCCTTATGTTTTTCATTTCAATAATCAACATGGTTATGTTTGTTTTCTTGGGGCATCATATGTTGCTATGTATGGAAATTAATAAAACAGTCTTGTTCTAAACACAGGGTTACATTACATTTCATACAGTACCATATGTCACTCATATGGCATTGCCGAAAATCTGGCTAACGGCTCAAACCCATCGTGATTGGTCATTGTAGTCTCAATGCTGTTATCTTCGATTTGACGAGTACAATGCATTTTTCTTTATCGTATTGATAACTATAATAGTCGCAATTTTCTTTTTTGATTATTGACTGAGAAGAGAATGGACATCGTTTTATTCGATTATCTCGGACTGTTATGGTTGCTCTGAAACCTAAATCAATTTTCGTTTTCATTAGAGGGGGTGCTTTACAATCTGTGGTAGTTCTAATGCAACTTTTGATCCCAAAAGTAAATTTTCGGCCGGATTGGATTTAATTTTTTGATTAGCTCCACAGTATGTGACTGATAACATTAACCAGCCGAGCTACATATTATCCAATCTTTATATCTAAACCGCACTGGTTTTCCTTATTATTGCTTTGTCGATCGAAAGATTTTCATAGAATACACCCCACTGAATGAATCGCATGTTCTACAAATTCATTAGCGGACGAACCTTATACATTTTAACAGCAGGCTCGATGGTTTGATTATTTACAAAATGAAGATACTTTTTATTTCGGAATATCTGTTCTGAGACATGCTGTTGCTGACTACTTTAGTTCCAAGATCATCATCTAAGCTCCAATATGATTTTTCTCTGGGTAATTCATGATAACCGCTGAATAAAATTATTCCGAAAGAAGGTTATGATTATTATTTTGATGTACATATTGTTGTATTTCAGATATAATTAAATCTATAATTTCGCTGTCGAACATATTTTTAAATATATCAACAGGTGTCAGTACCCCATTTCATTTTGCACAAACTGTTGACGATCAAAATATCCGTTAGTCCGATTCATATTTATTGACATTTTTTCTTGCGTCCATATGGGAGGAAGCTGCACATTTCTTTAAATTTCTTTCAGTGGTTCAGTTCTGGTGTGTAAAACAGCCAATGGAAGATCGTCTTCTGAACCATACTCATCTCGGCTAAATGTCTCGATATTACCGGGTACATCGCGTGGAAGCATTCCATTTCCTTAACTCATTGTTGTCAAAATCGTCTTGACCTCTTTGGTAATCAGCATCCGGCGGGATAATTACAATATCGATATCTGGATGTCTATATCATCTACGCTATACAATTTGCCGTAAAACATCAAATTACTGTTGTTTTTAAAAAATAATATATAGTTAGACAAAAGTTTGTGGCTTTTTTTGGGTGACATTGTAACAAAGAATTTTCTTTGGCCAATGACCTTTTGCCATTTTTCTGGTAGAGTCATGATAACATCGCTGTAGAACTTCTTCTCAAAACCATAAAGATGGTTCTGCATGGACCGGAACAAATGGTAGCCCGATGGTGCAAGGTCAGGACTATATGGTGGGTGCATCAAAATTTCCGAGCCAAGTTCTCTCAGTTTCTGCCGGATCATCAATGATGTGTGTGGTCTAACGTTATCATGATGGAACACAATATCCTTTCTGCTGATCAATTCTGGACGTTTTAACTGAATTGCTTGTCTTAAATCCGTTAGTTGCTGACAGTAAAGATTAGAATCAATCGTTTGGCCCGGTGGCAGCACCTCATAATTCACGATTCCTTTCCAATCCCACCAAATACACCGCATTACCTTTCTTGGCGTCAATCCTGGCCTTGATACCGTTTGGGAAGCTACACCTCGTTTCGTCCATGATCTTTCTCCCACAACGTTGTCGTATCTTATCCACGTTCCATCACCAGTAATCATTCGCTTTAAAAATGGCTCAATTTCGTTCCGTTTCAGCAGCGTTTCGCAGATAGAAATCCGGTCCATTAAATGTTTAACTGTTAATTCATGAGGTACCCAAACGTCAAGTTTTTTTTTGTATCCAGACATGGTTTTAAACTGATCAATATTTACTTCTTTACCAATTGCATGGCTGCTTATATGCCGGTCTTCTTCAATTTTCTGCATGAGTTCATCGACTTTACCAATGGTTGGTCGACCGTTGTGGTGCATCTTTGACATCCATATTTCCAGAACGAAAGTGTGCGAATTTTTGCCATTCCTTATAAATACGTTGCAGTGACTGGAAATATTATTTTTGGTTTTGTTTTTTGTTCAAATGCTGAATCAACGTGACCAAGCAAAACAAATGATACATTTACAAGTATAAAAAATGTATATTTAATAAATATTTGACTAATTTTTATAAATAAAATACAAACTTACATTTATTCATTGCCGCCATTTACTTTTTCAGTTTTTTTTGGTTTGACATTTCACCATAAAATGTTTTATGTTTTTCATTTTTTTTTAAATGCTACCATAAAACTAGTCGGATCGAGTATATTTTATGGTAGCATTTTCTTTTTTATGGTAACATTTGCTCAAAAATAACAAAAAACTTCTGCAAAATTTTGCATGTTAAAAGTAAATGTTTTACCTTTTTCATATTGCAGATGAAACAATTCTGCTCATGTAAATGGGCCATAACGAAATATTTTTACTTTTAAAATACCACTACATACCAATGCCTCAAGACACATTACAATTTCGTTTGTCTCTTCATTTAGTTTTAAGATAGTAACGGAGTAGGCTTTTACAAAAATGCCAAGAGAGACATTTCATTGACTTTTAAATTGTCAGATGTGACTTTTGTACCGACAGGTAAAAATATGGTTCGCAAACTAATAGCAATTTCTTTCCAAAAAAAAATTGATTTATGAATCAAAAAAATTGATTTGAAATCAAAAAATTTTGATCGAAATACCGTTGCACGTTCTTTCCAACTAAAAAAATTGATTTTTTTTTGATCGCAATCAATTTTGAAAAATCTGAATATTTCGATAGATTTATTTTTGACGTTTACAAACACATAAATATGTTCACGTCAAAAATATGAACATAAACACTTCAAAAAATATAAAAGTAAACATTATAACTTTTTTACTAGTTGGCCATGAGAATTTGACATACGAAATAATTTTATTTTTCAAAATAATTTTATTGTTTCGTTTTCACTGTGTTAAAATAATTGTGTTGACAAAAAATTGTGTTGATAATTTGTTGACAATAAACTGTCAATATAAAATTTTTGAAAATTGAATGTCAATTTATCACAGATACACTACCAAAAAAAATCAATCGAGTATCGTGTTCTTTGACATAAAAAAAAATCAATTTATTTTTTAATTTTGGATAGAACTTGCTATAAATGTCACAATGACAGACAGAAGACACAAATAAGTTCTAAACAAGAATGGGCATGACTTATTACAACGAAATGATGGTTAACTTTAACTTATAGTTATCAAATCAGAAGCCTATCTATATTATTATGGTTGCCGATATAAACTAGGTAGGGGAAATTTAGTCCTATAAAATCCGTAATTGTAGACGTAGACCTATACATAAATAAAGGAAAGTAGATTTGATCGAGCACTGTAGGTTTATTTATAACAATTTATTTATCTCGCTTCTTTACCTCTACATGCATATTTGATTGCTCTGGATTTACGATGTTTCATCTATCATTCATGCATCACCCCTAAGCTATTTTAACATTTACAAACCTACGTACATGTGTATAAAAGATGAGTACGATTTTCATTTCACTAGTGATTTGTCTCTATATCTATAACTATTTCAAAAAGTGTTTTCAATTTTCCTATTTTTTCCTGAATATTGCATACGTAACACGTATACATATATGATACGTTGGCACATCGTACATACTACATACATACATTATTATGGATGCTGTTGTATATCTTATCCAAAGCTAAAATATTCATATCAGTTATTTGTATGCTTTGCTTAAATATTTCGTTGATAGTCTGGTGTGCATATTTTATATCTGGGTCAGTCTACAAAAAAAGAAACTTCATCTTGATTCATTTGGATTTTTTCGTGTGTGCTTTGCTATTTCAAATGTTTCGGGAATTTAATTCTTGTAAAGAACCCAAAAAAAAAAATTGCTGGTATCAGAAATGAAATGACCGTCCACACTACACTGATTTCTAGTGTTTCATCATCACCCCAATGCAGTGCGAATTTTTAGATTTTAAATTTATAAAAATAATCTGGAATGCTGCTCTATATAACTTGTGATATGATATTTTTGTGTCAAAATATAGAAAAATTATTCAATTATAAAATTTTATTTTATTTTTTGAAAATAAATTACTGTAATATTTCAAATATTTACTCATCATTACTCTTGCTGAATTCGTCTTTGGGTTATATAGGTTCGTTCAATGGTGTGTTGTGAATGTACACAAAACGAAAATTAATTTTGCTCAATAATAATAAAATGTTAAAATTACAAAATAATTAAAGTCTATTGTCTATTTTAATTGACCTATTATCAATTTGGTGATAATTTAATTGATAGCAAAGACGAAAAAGTTTCCCAGCATGTTTTAATTCAATAAATTAATTCAACATTTCCTTTTTTTTAGTTTTAATTAGGATGCTGAGTTTTATTTTTGATTTTTCTAAAATTTACTGTCGCATAAATTAATGAAATTAAGGATACCAAAACCTTATCGCCGGATTAGAAATTAAGCCAATTATATGGAGGACTGATTCTTTCAATGTTACTCTGTTTGAAGCGCGGTCTTCTGATTTCAGTTTTTTGCACGATCTGGTGATTAGCAATAGATAAATATAATGGAAAGTTTATTAATCTAAGGTGAAAAAATGGTGTTTAATCGTGATATAATGTAATAAGGAACAAGAGGAGTAAAGACTCCTCTTGTTGCAACTGTAATTTTCTGCGATTCCAAATTCGGCTTGAAGTAATAATAATGATTGGTTGGTATAAAAAGTTACATTTAATAGTACGGTTTCCCACATACCAAAGACAAATTTTATTTTGAAGTTGTAATAGTTATTGATCATACCGGGAATCAAAACCGGGGGAAGTAATCGATTTAGGTTGTAACCGTTTGTGGCTACCAGTTTCTGTTTATTGATCAGGTATGCTTACGTCTAAGTTAGGTTAGATAGAAAATAAGATTTCATAGTTATAAACAGGTAATTTATCTACATATACCATTTGAAGTTTAGATAAGTAAAATATAGTTTTTATTGACTACTTATTAAAAGTTTCAGACTTCTATTTTGGCTATTTCAACACTTTTTAATAGATTAAAATGCTTATACGTCTTACACCAGTTGCAACTAGAAGATGCCACTTTAGATCACAAACCTTTCTGCGAATCAGTGGTTTGGTTAATTAAATGTGTAGGGCTATTATATCTGTTATTATTTTAAATTTCATATGTACCTCAAGGTCAGCATGTTAATTACAAATCTCTGCAATTGTGAACATCACCTCATGTGAGGCATAGCCTCCTAATTGAAATTTAACTATTAAACTAGAACCACTAAGCATCTTTTGAAAATAGTTTTATTATAAATTAATGTCAGTTAGGAAGATAATGTTTTCATTTAAGCAGGTCCAGATTGGTACCTTATCCAAATTATTGTCGGGATTTTAAAATCTCAATACGGCTGGATAAGATAATATTGAGATCCAGTAAGCACAGTTAAAATTGCCATGATTCCACAAACAATAATAACTTTAACAGGAGGTCTGTAAAAGCAAGGCGAAGGATTTTTCGCATTTTTCTATTAAATGACAATATTTTTCTAGAATATATAACGACAATGATACATTTGTTGAAAAAGGAAATCGAACCTAATGCATATGGAGTGCGATCCATACCTATATAACCACCAGTTTCCAGTTTTTTTAAATAACAAAAAAAAAAAAAAAAATGGAAAAATGGAGGACGGTCACGAAATACTTAAATAATAATAAAAACATTTACTTCATATTAAAAATGTATTATGTGTGTAAACTTCAATAAAATAAATAACTAAATAAAGTCAATGAATCAATGATTCCGGGCGATAATTCGTTCCAGCCATTTTCAATTGCCAATTGCAGCTCATTGATCTGAAACTATCTGTTACGCTCGTAAACCTTTGTAGCTAATAATCCCTAAAGATTTTCTAAGGGATTTAGGTCTGGAGAGTATATGTTCCACAAACCAAGATTTGGTACTTTGATTTTTAAGAGTTAGAGCGTTATCTTACTGGAAAATCCAGTTTTCCTCCTGATGAATGTACAGAAAAGATAACTGTTCATTCTAGTTGATGGAAAGGGTAAACTATGCGTGTCCGCAGAAGAGAAAGCCCTCCATAAAATTAGACTTCCATCAACAAAATTTCGCTTTGAGAAGTACATGTATGTCTACACAGAAATGTCGCCAAAACTGTTTCTTGACTAACTGTAACCATCGAGCAATAAATATATAAGAGAAATCAAGTAGTGCAAATTTTATATGCAGGTTTTTTCGAGGTTAATCTTATTTTATAGTTTTAAGATATTTATATACACAAATTTTTTTTTCTATATTTAATCCATATATGTATACGTATCTTATAAACATATCGGCATAGTTATTTTATAGTTCATTGTTCTTGTTAGGCCTATACAGTTTGCAAATAGTAAAATAGATTAACCTCGGAATCTCTACATGAGTCCTCTTATATATATTTTGCTTTATGATGTAATACATGCAGTTTTTTCAAATCTAGTGGCAACGACCAACATGTCAAGAAATTTTTTTCTTCCATTTAATAGAAATTGCGTTTTTTTTGTTATTACGTCATAAATAGGTCGGTACAATGAATTGGAACGACTTGACCGACTTATTCAAGATGGCGTTATATAAATCAATAAGTCTATAATAAGTCGGTGTTTGGGAAAGGACCTTAGTGAGAGATATATGTATAACCAAAAGCTACTGTGGTTTTATAGTTGTGGAACTAAGCAATTTTGAAAAAAAGAACTGAAACTCTCAAAATAATTGAATCTTGAAACGTTTGTATATGACGAATCACATTCTTGAAATTTTCTTAATCAGTAATTTAAAAAATGGGAAACCGTTATGAATCATACGTATATTTTGAATAAAATTTTTAATTTTAATCTAAAAAATTAAAGATGGCTTCGGGATTGGATCGATGGCGAAACTCACAGACTATAATTGATTGCTAGAAATAAACAATGCATCTAGATTTTCGTTACATTCAAAATGAGGCAGCGCCATTTCCGTTGACTTTTTCGTTTACATTCTCAAATGATTACTATGCTCATTTAAATTTTCAATTTATTGCACTATCGCGGGTATCGCACGAACCCCAATCTTATTCCTGTGGTACAAATATTAAACTGAAAAAAAAAACACTGTTATAAAACACCGTAATTGTATCGAAAATACATCGGAGTGCAAAATGATGTGTTAGAACACCAGAAGCACAGAAATTAAATTCAAACACATTCAGCATATTTCATCAGAAATCATTAGAAAAATTTAGAATATCTATTGGATGCCGCTTAGCACCCCTCTTATTAAATCAGTATGTCTAGACCCAAGTAACAATTTAGGCTCCAAATAAATTCTAGACGTGCTTATAAAGCTATCTATTAAAGCCATTAGCAATTCTAGCAGCGCTTCTGGAACCTATTTAAAACAAGCAATTTTAGCTACTATTACAACAATATTTTTCCTTTTAAACGATCGTTGTCCTTGCGTTACGAACGAGCCCTTGTAATAGAGCTTTATGTTTTTGAAAAGTATAATCATCAAGTTTAATAAAACTCTTGCCTTTAAAAGAGTACAGTTATGTATACGCTCTTTGAAAATATAATTATATATGTTAAATATATTATATATGTTAAATAAATATACTTAAATATAGAAATTGTCTCAATTTCTATATTTAAGTATATTTATTTAACATATATAATATATTGTGGTTAAATTTAGGCCAGGTTGCCTAACTTAATTTTTTTTTAAATCTCTGGTGTTTTAATTTTCTGTAAAATTAATTTGATAAAATTAAATAATTTTAAAATTAATAAAACGAAATATTTTGTTTTTAAATTTTTAATTTTAAGTGCCGATTTTAATTTTCTCGGAAAGTGTACAAGATAGTTGACCAAAATTTAATACGCCTCCCAAATTGTTTATACATATATAAATTATAAATAATGAAATAAGATGCATAAAATATAAAAACCATTCACTGTCCGAAGCGTTTTTACAATAAAACAAATTCATAATAAGATATATTATTTTAGAATGCATGTCACTCTTGATGAAATTGCCTAAATATTAAAATAATAAAAAACTGTAACAATATTTATTAACAATATTATTCAAAAGTATTATTTTTCTAATGGGGGAACTTTCTTGTGTACATTTTTTTGCAAATGGTGGAAAAGGTGCTGATCACTAATTACATTGATAAAGAGCTGCTACTTTCATACCGCTCTCTTATAGAACGATCAACACCATTAACACTAGATTTACCATACCAGTCAAAATGACTGGTTTTACAACTTTATTTTCAAATTACTACTTCAACTTATTTTCTTTTTTATATTATTTTGTTTTAATTAACTAATGAATGAAGTTATATTTAATATAATATGTTACAATTAACCTAATTGAAGTAATTTATCATTTTTTGGAAATATATAAAGCCCGGAAATCCAACTAATCATTTTTTCTAAGACCAGTCATTTTGACTGGTGTCGGTAGAAATAGGTATGATCAAATTATCGGTATATCTAGTGTTAAATATTATTTTGTACCATTAGTAACCCTACTGTAGAGTAAAACAGAATAAAAATACTTTTTAAGAGCAAACTAACTCGATTGGTATTCGTTGTAATTTTGTCGCTTTAGAATATAGATAATTGATCTTTATTTAGAGCGACAAGCTCTATTCAGCTACATTATAAGCACTAAATACAGCATATCGTTTAATTTTATTTTCACAACTATTTGCGGCGAATCTTTAGATGCGGCAAACTTGCAGAACTTAATCTTCAGTTCGTATTCACACAATTTGCAGAAAGTTTAATTAAATTAGCTGAACAAACTTAGTTTACAACCTTGTGAAAAGTGTTAATAATTGACAAACATACTATATACACTCATGCGAATAATTTTCCGGACAAGCTAAATTCTGGAAAACAAACTGTAATTTAGCAATGATTGCTTGCCTTTTTATAATTTTTTCTTATCAAACTACACTGATATACACTAATGAATATATCATAACCCTAACATTTTATGTTAAACTACCGTAACTTTGCCGCTTATCGGTAGAAAAGTGAATATACCTACCAAACTCAATGAGACAAATTATCCGGACAGCCAAAAATTTGATATAATTTTAATGACGCAGTAACAAAAATACAAATACAGGGTTATCCAATTCGAGGTTGATAAAGTAGAAATCTGTATACCGACATCTGTCAAAGATAAACGTCAAATACGCTGTCATTTATTTAGTTGACATACTGCCATTTAAGAATATGGAGCATTTAACAATCGCAAATTGGGTGTTGGAAAAACAGGCCGTCGATGCTGATTTTTCGAACAAAATTTTCTTCAGTGATGAAGCTCATTTTTCGCTTGGTGGATACGTTAATAAGCAAAACTGTAGAATTTGGGGCTCAGAAAATCCACAATTGATTGTAGAGAAGCCATTACACCCGGAAAAAGTCACTGTTTGGTGCGCATTGTGGTCTGGTGGTGTGATTGGGCCGTATTTTTTTGAGAACAACCATGGACGAACCGTTACCGTCAATTCTGAGCGCTATGGCCGCATGTTAACCGATTATTTTTTTACGAAAATCGAAGATTATGATCTTGACGATATGTGGTTCCAGCAGGATGGAGCAACCAGTCACGTAACACGAGCCAATCGAGATCTTTTGCAAGAGACATTTCCTGGACGTTTGATTTCGCGATTGGTTGATGTCAATTGGCCTCCAAGATCCTGTGATTTAACGCCTTTGGATTTCTTTTTGTGGGGCTACGCGAAAGATCGTGTTTACGCAAACAATCCTCAAACTCTTGACGAATTGAAAACTAATATTCGTAAGGTAATGGCCGAGATACCGTTCGAAATGTGCCGAAAAGTCATTGAAAATTACCTCAAAAGAATCAAGGCCTGTAAGAAGTCCCGTGGAGGACATTTGAATGATATCTTGTTTAACTAAAAATGGCAAGGATCAATCAGTAAAATGAAATACAAATTACAATACATTCCGAATATTTTGTGTGTTTTTTTTAAGTTTACTTTATCAAGCTTGAATTGGATAACCCTTTTTTTAACAGTTATAATTTATATTTTTTCGTAGTTGCCTTTTGTATTATTGTCAGTTCGTTTGAATTAATTAAAGTTGAACCATTGTCGACATTATTGATAATTTTTATTAAAATGGTTAAGGTTGGTAAAAACACTTCAACTAATATCCGATCTTCGGTTATATACCATCGCGAAAAGGGAAAAACAATCCGTGATATTGGGGAGCTATACACGTAAGCCGTTCTACTGTTTTTGATATATGCAATCGATATTACAGTGAAGACAGAATTGAACATAAATCAGGTGCTAGGAGAAAAAGAAAAATTACAAATTCGGACGAAAAATTTATGTTGCGGGAAATAAAGGAAAATCCCAAACTAACAGAAACCGTCGAGATAAATAAAAAATTGAAAACATTCAGTGGTACAACCGTGTCTGATTCAACTGTGCGCAAAAAGTTGCAGAACTTAGGGTTTAATTCACGCATTGCACGACGTAAACCTTGTTTAAGTGAAGCAAATGTAATAAAAAGGCGCGATTTCGCCATAAAATACCGAAATCACCCAATTGATTTTTGGAAAAAAGTGATTTTTGTTGACGAAAGCAAGTTCAACATCTTTCATAACGATGGTAAACAGCAAAGAGTATGGAGAAAACCAAATCAGGAATTGCAATACAAAAATATTAATTTAACGACAAAACACGGGGGTGGAAATATAATGATATGGGGAGCAATGGGATATTATGGGGTAGGCAATCTTAAATTTATTGAAAGTACCATGGATAGTAGAATGTATTTAAATATTTTAAAAGAAAATTTGCGATCATCGGCTGAAATTAACCATTGTGGAACGGAATATTACTTGTATCAAGACAATGACCCAAAACACAAAGCACATATTGTTAAATCATGGACCTTGTATAATTGCCCACATGTTCTGGAAACTCCTCCACAAAGCCCGGACCTCAATCCTATTGAGCATTTGTGGAATCACTTGGACAAAAAAATACGAAGTAACCACCGAATAACCAACAAAACATCATTAAAATCGGCAATTGAGCATGAATGTGCTGGATAATAATGGATTACACACTAAATATTAATACAGTGAGAAATTATTACAAATTTCCATATTACAAACATATTAAACCTAAAATTTTATTGTAAAATAATTCTGTAGCGTCAATAATAATCTTTGTAATATAATTTTGTCCGGATAATTATTCTCATTGATTTTGGTAGGTTTATTCACTTTTCTACCGATAAGCGACAAAGTTACGGTAATTTAACATAAAATGTTTAGGTTATGATATATTCATTAGTGTATCAGTGTAGTTTGATAAGAAAAAATTATAAAAAGGCAAGCAATCATTGTTAAATTACAGTTTGTTTTCCAGAATTTAGCTTGTCCGGAAAATTATTCGCATGAGTGTATATGAATTTCCTACAAAAGTACGAAACAAAAAATGAATGCTTAATTGCCAATTATTATATTGTTTCAAAAATAAATTTTTATTTTTTGAAAATCCTAATTTCCATGTAACACATCCCTGTAAGGATTACATTTTAAAATAGAACTCGCTTATTTAAAAATAAACATCGAAATCGCGATAGCAAAAATATGCCGAAATTGAAATTTTGCCAGAAATTGAATTTTTCACTGACTTATTTATTTTTATATCTTATGTAGTGTACCAAAAATAGATACCCAAACTCCATAGAGATTTATCCTTGGATTGAATAATACAGCAAGACAAAAACACGATTCACTTCTTTTTCCCAAAAATCAGAAAATTTCATATTATCATAGTGATACAATCATCATCTCATCTCAGATAGCAGTGTGTACATAAAAATTGAAGAACGGAAAATTTGTGTCACAAATATAAAAAAAAATATGTGGATGTAGGCGATAATTGAAATCTTGCAAGTTTAGATTTGCATCTCAGGAAATAAAGTAAATATATAATCTAAAACAATATGCCTACTGGGAATATGTAAACTTGAATAAGAAAAGTTTACATTCAAAGTCACCTTTACGTATAACCGTAATTACCAACAAGTAAAGAGTAGTTTCATTTACATTTTCGTTTAATCAACAAACAGAAATTATTTATTTATGTTTTAACTAGAAGGTTCTATATTCCCACTATACCAAAGTTATTTAAGGGTAAGTGATGTTACCGTTGACCGGATTTTGGTTAATATTCCATGCCGAATTATATTCCAATCAGCCAAACAAATTTGTTTCGTCCTTTTTTAGTTCTTAGTCCCGCACCCATATCAATAGATAAAATAGTATCCTCTAGTTGCAATGTCTGCAATCTACGGAAATTTTAGGATAAACAATCCTTCTAAAAAAAACTAATGAATCTAAGTTATCTAAATTTCAAAGATTTTGAACAGAATTTTATAAAATTTGTGGGAAAAGTATCGTCAAAGGAATCGAATAGAACGAAGTTTGTTTTTTAAACATTTCTTATCTCGAACACAATTATGAAGAGTAAGTAAAGTTTCTTATCAGTTTTTCCCCGACAACATTAAATTGATTGTGTTACTTACACAATGTTTTTTTCAGAAGAAAAGTAAAGCAAAATAAAGCACACAAAAAATTCAATTGAAAGGAAGTGAGTAATTCAGCAACCTTTCTAACATTATTTAAGGTTGCGATGAATTTTGGATTATTAACCTTTTTAGTGCGCTATCTTAGAATTGAAAATACCTTCCTGGAAAATATTTACATTAAATTATTTTTAATTTAGAAAACTGGAATTTAGGTTACATCAGTTAGGGATAAATCATTGAACATTTTATTTAACTTCAAACACTATGGAAACAACAGTTTATTTTACAATGTGTTTTGGATTTCATTTAATTTATTTTGTGAATAGGATGGACTTGCTACTGTAGCTAAATACACAATTACCAAAAAAATTGTTATACATGAGATTAGTAGTCTGATATTTAGAAAATAACTAATCATATTCGCTGACAGGTTAAAAACGCACCTTGTACAGTCGTATAATATAGTACACCTGAATTTAATATATATATATATATATATATATATATATATATATATATATATATATATATATATATATATATATATATATATATATATTTATATATATTTATAATGAGTTTTTATTTCCATTATTAATGTTCAATTACATGATATAAATTCAGTTTTTAGGGATTAGTTTAATGATAAACTATACAACTATGATCTTAATTTTTAATATTAATTTTTTTTTTTTTAGTAATTTTCTTAATTGTATCAATTTTGTACTTATCCTAATGAATTATATTATATATTATAATATATTTCATTAGGATAATTTAACAAGAACCTAACAGTGTATACTTAAAACTAAATTATTAACTAGATAAAAATAAAAAATAAAAATGAGAACACTACAAACAATTAATTTGAGTTGATCAGAATAATACTGTTTCAATGCTGAATAGTATATAGGAATTGGAACTATATATGTGTACTGTAGAATTCGAAATTATCAAAAAGAATATTATTAAGAACTAATATCACTGATGAGACAGTTTGTATGCGATCCACAAGTGGCGAGAAATAATTCATTTAAGCGACCAATATAATCATCCAATAATGAAACATTTGATCTATGATGGAGGCAATCCCTCCTAAACTACAGGCCTCTTACTACTCTCATTTGTTGCACATGACGTCAATTTATGTCTAAACCGAGACTGCGCAATAATAATATTATGATATTTACACTAACAAATCAACTAGCGACATAGCCTGTCGTCATCATTTGGTGTATGCGGCCTGTAGTTTAGGAGGCATTGATGAAGGCGACGAGTTGAATAGTATCTAGGCATTCCATAAATAATTTTCAAGCATTTATTTTGTAGAATTTGTATTTTTTTACGGTGGTAACTTGCGCATTGAATCGCGTTGATTTGCGTTTTTAAAAGTTAATTTTTTGTCAAATGTAATTCGTAGATATTTTACATGTTCTTGCCGTGTTAATCGTGTATTATTAATTTTTAAAACATAGTTACTCGGTAAATATCGGGAAGTTCGTCTTCTAGCAAAAAATATAGCACGAGTTTTACTATCGTTCAGTTTGATGTTCCATTTATTGCAGTACTCAACGAAACCGTATTTAAGTACGCGTGATCGAACGGCCTTTCGAATATTTAGATACTGGTACCACAAACTTTTGTGTATCCGATTTTTAATGAATAGAATACTTTGACTTAATACCTAAACACATACAAAAAAAAAAACGTTAGGCCGCTATTTGAGTGCAATCCGCAATCAGTACTTATTATAAGTATGTATATGTATATATCAAATACAAGTCCAATAATATTTTAATTAAATTTCTTTTTTATTACTAGTACTATAATATGTTGCCTATTTACTTTTGTAATAATTAATTATTTTAAATTTTCTTCTTCATTTTTGGTACACTTTCTTTTATTAATTGTGTTTTTGACTGGTGCTAACTGATAACTAATAGATTGATTTTGTTTTATTGCTCGCTCAGTAAAATCAACTTTACAGGTTTCGTTTCGGATGATCAACCGTGTAACCTGATATTTATATACTTCGTGCAACACCAACGTATAACATCCCAGTAAACAAAAGCACGCTAAAGTTAAGTGTAAGTAACGTGATTACTAAACGTTTACTTTTCGTTCCCAAATAATTTATTTTTTAAGAACGATTTCCTACGGATGTTACGTGTAAGTAAACGTTTACAAATATTTAATAATTTTTAATTAACATTAATTATACAACGTTTAAATATTGTTAATTATTAACGTTTATTTATTGTTACAAATTTAACATTTAATTATCGGTAACTTAAAATATAAAACCAACGTTGAATCAAAACTGAAGATTAATAAGTAATATTAACTTAAATCAAAACATAATTTAAAATTGTATTTCTTATAAAATATATTTATTATTTCATTGTAAATAGAATGAATTCAAATGAAAACTGAAAAAATATACAAACTATGTATAAACTATTTTCATTGGTTGAACCGGTGTATATCTGTGTCCTTATCGATGTGATGTAATCATTAAAGTCCTTTATTAATTCTCCTTTCCAAGCCTCTGAAATGAAGAAAATATATTCAAACATTATAAATTAATTTTATTTAGTTATAGTCCTTACTAAATAACGGTATATTTAGGGATTTTAAATCGTAAAATGTTCTTCTGCTCGTCACTAAAAACCCTGGCTTTGTCAAATGAGTTTGGACAGGCATGTCCGACATGTTTAAATATCGTTACATGGTTAAAACGTTAAAGAAAAAAAATGTACGGGTCATTCCATGTCAAATCGCAAATGGCCGCCATCAGAATTAGCTCAATGCTTTTGGGACGTACAACAATTCAAATTGTAGATCTTTTAACGTAGAATCGAATGCCGTGTGGTGTTTTTGGTGATCATTGATTCTTTGACAGTAATACTGTAAAATCTGACCTCGCTGATATGAAATTTTATTGACATTCGAGTGGCGTGGAGAATTTAATCAACGGATTATGATGAAACTTGGTACTTGGGGGGTTTTGGGGATCGCTGATCACGAATCCGAGGTCAGACTCGCAGAATTCGTAGATGGCGTCACATTTTGGCGCATGTGCAGAAGGAAAGCGATTGAGAATGGGCTGGATACCCTGAAACTTGGTACTCGGGGGTTTTGGCGGTCTCTGATCACGAATCCGAGGTCAGATTTTCAAAATTCGTATATGGCACCATTATATGGAGCAATGTGCAGCAGGAAACTGATTGAGAATTGGCTGGTTACCCTGAAACTTGGTACTCAGGGGATTTTGGGGTTCTCTGATTACGAAACCGGTATCTGAATATAGTATGTATTGTTAAGATGAATATTCAGCTCGGGCACCCCTATCGGAAGAAATAAATTTGATCATTTATTATTTGGCATCAAATAGTCAGATTTCTTCTCTCGCAGCGTAACCTAGAACTAAGGACGTAGACGTGGAGAGGTACTAGTTCCATTTTGTTTTTTTGGGTTTTTGTTATTGTTTTTTGTTGTTTTTTCCCGTTTTTTTTTGTTATAAAAATGTAAAGTACATTAAAAATCCAAGTTATCTTCAGAACATTTCTGCATTATTTTGTCTTGTTAATGATTGGTTATTTGTGCATGTTGAAAATATCTTTGTTTGGACATATAGAAAACTTTCCGATAGACAATTTTATTTTTGTTGGCTCTTTTCTATAAAACACAGGTACGAAAGAGTGATTATACTGTTTTCTAGGAAAGGCAGGAGCTCGATCAAATCTTTTTTTTAAACGTTTTGTACTTTTTGTATGATCAGATTTGGAATAAAAATAAACCGTAATGTTCTCAAGATTTTTTTTTTGCCCACGAGTAAAAGCTTTTCAGCAGTTAAAATGCTGTTAATAGAGCTACTCTGCAGACTGTATTTTCTAGCCAATATTTTTAATGTAGCACCTAATTCATCATGAGCACTTTTCCCGTGAGCAGTCACATGAAAAAGCCATTCGGCTGCTATACAACAATCTGAAACGTGGTAAGCTAAATTTTGAATATTATAGCGATTCTTAAAATGTTATTTTGCACCGTCTGATACATACATGACTTTTTTCACTTTATGTCTTTTCTGTAAGTGCTCAACTATTTTCGTATTACAAATATGAACAGCATTATCATCATGAGCAGTGCAATCAGAAATTATGATAAAATTGTCATGAAGTAATTCTTTTTCTTCTCTATAGTAACACATTGCTGTATAAAGTATAGCTTGATTATTGTTATAATGAAAAGCCTGAGCAGATTCTTGGACGATGAATGTATAATTTTCAGAGAAGTCACATTCTATCAGGAATTCCTAAGGCTTTAACTCATCTTTTTTCTGTGTAACGTAATTGCTCTGCTGCTTCTGAATAAAATTGTGGGATTTTAAGACCTTCAACTTTGAATAAAAATGGTCTACAAAATTTTCGATATTCATTGTTATAGTTTTCATTATAGCTCTATCGGTTGAGAACCGGGCACTAAACTTGATGTCATTTGCATATATCTTTGTAAGTAAGGCAACCAAATGGTTTTGCAATTTTAATGTTCCAGGGCAAGAATTGCATTCATCAAGGTAACATTTATTTGACTTCGCCCGGCATATGGTTAAATCAATGCAGTCATGATTGGTTTTCAGTGGGATCTCAGGGTCTGCCGTTAATTTTTCCAAATTTACAGCATCCATCACTAACTTGACATTTTGATGATGCATACGGTGTGAGTACCACTTTCTTTTGGCAATACCCAATTTTCACTTTTAAGTTGACAGAACTTTGAAAATCCTATTATTTTTTTACCCTTTTCTTTGCAAAATTTGGTATGAAGATCTCGAAGCTTAAATAATATAAGTCTCTTTTGTTTCATAATCTTTCGTCCATCCACAATAACTGGTTTTTTATTTTTCATCTCTCCCAACAACCTACTGTTTTCATCATTTTCATAAAACCTTATGACTTCATTGATTATCGGAGCCTCTAGAGTACCCAGATGAGGTAATGATCTTGAGAAAGCACCGTTCTGTTTTTCCAAATCTTTCAAATCTCGTGCTAAATTTTTTTGCTATCTTATCAATTGACCAACTTGTCGGCAATGAAGTAAGAATAGCTATTCTGTCAGGGTAATGCGCATGAAGGGAAGAGAATTTATCTTTTATACCACGCATCATGTCATCGAAGTCATTTTCTTTAGAGTTTAAGGACAAATTCAAAGAGCTCCCACTTGGATCTGAGGTACTTGATTCTGCAATATGATTGTTGTTATTTAATGAAATTTCTGCAGAAACATCACTGAATTTGATGTATTTGAAATTTCACTACTACTGATAGTATTATCAATTCCGGAAACCTTGCTTCTAGTTGATTTACGTTCTTCCTCAAATATATCTCTACATTTGCAACAAATCATACTGCCGACTGGAAAATCCGGGATTGTAATTTTTTGAGGAGATGAAAATTCTCTTAAATTTTTGCCTACATGACCCTCTCTATTGTAAGGATTAGCACATCTATCTTTTCTTAAAATTGCGATTCATGTTGGTGTTTACGTACTCGCGACGAAATCTATCATAAATTCAGGGCAGTGCGTGGCCGAACACTGGATTCAATGCCCGGTGCAAAATCTTACTTATACTCGATATCCGCTACCTCACTTACAAGAATCGCGATACGGGACTGTAGCCACTGTAAGAGATTTTTCTCACAAATCATTTTTTTTTTATTTTGTTCGAATCGTTTTGTTTTTCTATTTTGTTTCAAATAAAACAAAGTATGGTTTCATATTTTTCCAAAATAAAATATTTTGTTAGTTTTTTTTTCGTACATACAAATAATTACATTTTTTATATTTTTAAATTCACAGTTTATAAGTTTATTTCGTATATGATAATCCGACGTTACTCACTGGTGGTTATTTACACTCTGATGGTTTTCTTTTGTACCAAAAATCAGACGCACATTATGATTTTTTTTTTACATTACAGTACTAAAAATATAAAAGTAATAAATTAGGACTTTGTTCTTAAAACAAATTACAAATATGGTACTAATGAAATAAAATAAAAATAAATAACAAACTATTCCATTTTGAGTGCTACGGCAACTATAACTGCGGCAACTTCAAACTATTATTTTGAACAGAGATACCATCAGCAATGTTGGCTTCGCTGAGTGGGGATCACTAATCCGTTATCAAAATGTTGCAAATCCAAGATGGCGACACGGTACTGCGCGTTAGCACTGAAAATTGATATACCTTATGCTAATTGGGTTGAAAATCCTTACTTGGGGGTTTTCGCGGTACTTTCTCTGTTTGAAATACTTCAAATTCACACATCTTCTGTTAACCCAATCTAACCTTACCCAATGAGAATGAGTTAGTTTGGGGTAGGTTGACTTAGGTTCGGTCAGACTGGATGAGATTAGGTCAGGTTTGATTTTGTTGGATTGCATTGGGTTAGAATAAGTTGTGTCAGTTTGAAATACTTTCGGTACTTCAAACCGAGAAAGTACCGCCAAAACCCCCGAGTAGGGATTTTTAGACCGAATAGTAATAATTCTATCGCTTTTTTCTAGTGCGCATGCTCCATGTGGGGGCGCCATCTATGAATTTTGAAAATCTAACCTCGGATTCGTGATCAGAGACCGCCAAAACCCCCGAGTACCAAGTTTCAGGGTATTCAGCCAATTCTCAATCACTTTTGTTCTGCACATGCTCCAAAATGTTGCGCCATCTACGAATTTCGCAAATCTAACCTCGGATTCTTGATCTGCGACCCCCAAAACCCCCAAGTACCAGGTTTCATCATAATCCGTTGATTAAATTCTCCACGCCACTCGAATATCATTCTACGTTAAAAAATCTAAAATTAAAATTTTAGTACGTCCCAAAAGCATTGAGCCAATTTTGACGGCGGCCATTTGCGATTTGACATGGAATGACCCACATATATTTGTAAATGTGCATTATTATAAAAGGATAAACATCAAATACGCAAAACATTGTAATAATATAATGATGTACAAGCCGAATTTTTTATTCGATTTGGAATCCATTTTAAAATTAAATGTTTCCACAATAATTTCACTTTCTTAATAATTAAATTAAATTAGTTAATTTAATGTTTTTATATAAGTTTATATTTCACATAGCAAAAAATTAAATTATTAGTATATACACTTTATTTATTCTTATATTATACACTGTAATTACTGAAATAATACTTAACATTCTTACATTATACTACATTCTTACATTATACTACATTAATTACTAGTCTAATCTAAAAGATCAGTAGAAGTAATATTAGTATTATTACTTCTACTAGTCTTTTAGATTTAAATAAAACAAATTATTGAAAATGATTTTATTATCTCTCAAAGTTATATCTCAAAATCTTTATTAAATATGATGTAAATGCCATTAAAAATTGATTTTGTTTGAACGTTGTTCAATGGTTAAATGTGTAACGTTTATATAACGGTTATTATTATTGATTTATTAACGTTGTTACATGGTTAACTGGGCTATGATTAAATAACGTTAAAAAATAATGCAGATTAAACGTTAAAATATGGGTTACTGCGTTACGTTTAAAATTATTTTGCTTTCAACGTTATCAATTTTTTTTTACTGGGATAATAAAGTTGTTTGAAAAATATTATAGATTTATTTTTCTCAAAATAACTTATTTCACATTTATTTGCAGTGACACTGTTTAATTATTATTTATTAATCTTACACCCCGATTCTGGCGTTAAGACTCGTAATGCTATAGACACATTACTGGTTTCACTATAGTTTCGAGTTAACCATGGTTTCGTTGTAATGTGTCTCTCTCTCTCTCTCTCTCTCTCTAGCTTCACATCCCATGAAGGGATTTTGCCGCCCACACTATGGTCCTCCAGCCGTCTCGGTCCATCGCTCTCGACCTCCAGTTTCGACATCCTAGTGCCTGTAGATCTTGTTCGACGTCGTCACGCCAGCGCAGTCGGGACCTTCCTCTACGACGCACACCGGCTGGTTGTTGATGGAACACTTTATTGGTCATCCGTTGTTGTGGGGACCTTGCAACGTGGCCGAGCCATCTTACTCGATTGGACTTGATGAATCCAATAATATCGCAACCTCCAAGAATTTGCTTTATCTCGTGGTTCATGCGAATCCGATATTCATTGTTCGCGACTTTAATCGGGCCAAAGATGGAGCGAATGACCTTCCTTTCGAAAGTTGATAACAATCTACAATCATTAGTGGTCATGGTCCAGCTCTCGTTTCCGAAAGCCTGCACAGGTCTTATGAGTGCTTTATAAAGTGCGAGCTTGCACGACTGCGATAGATGTCTAGATCGCAATAATTTTGATTGGGCGTAGAAAACTCGATGTGCGGCAGCTATTTGGGCTTTTATATCTGCCTGCATGTCATTTGATGATGTTATAACTGACCCGAGGTATTTGAAGTTTTCAACGCGATCAAAGTTATGGTCGCAAATTCCGAGATTTGCCATGGAGATGTTCCTGGGTGTTGATACAAATTTGGTTTTGCTACTCTTCACCTTCAAACCAAGTCTTCTTGCGCAGTGATCGAGCGGCACGAAACTGTCTTTGATATCGCTAGGTCTTCGGCCAAGAAGCACGATTCATCTGCATATCCAAGAATTTGGCCTGATTTATTAAATATACAGCGCGTTCGATGTTGCTTTTCCTCACTACGTACTCAAGCGCCAAATTGAACAGCACAGGCGCGAGTGCATCTCCCTGTCGAACACCAGATGTTATTTCAAAGGAGTCTGACACAGATCCTTCGATTACAATTCTACATACAGACCCAGACGTTGTTAATTTGCACAGAGAAACGAGTTTCTCTGGAATTCCTAGGCATATGAGCGCGGCCCAAAGGTTATCGCGGTTTATACTTTCATATGCCTGACGGAAGTCTATATATAATTGATGTATGGTTATGTTGTACTCCCAACATTTTTCCAAGATCATCCTCATGGTGAAACACTGGTCAGTGGTCGTCGGTTGGGACGAAAACCACACTGATAATCGCCAATGATGTTTTCGGCGAAAGGGATGAGTCTGGCAAGTACAACATTAGCCAACACTTTGTAAGCAGTGTTCAATAGAGCTATACCACGATAGTTTTCACATTTAAGACGGTCGCCTTTTTTATGCAACGGACATATTGTAATGTGTCACCCCTAATAATTTGGTTTGCAACTCGGTTTAAACATAGTTTCGGAATGAGATATTTTTTCTCATCCCGAGGCAATTTTGTGCTCCCAACGCCGAATACATCACAAATAGAGATTTTGGACACTATAATAGTTTACCAAGAAAATCTAGTTTCCTTTGAGTTTTCTATTTGCCATTGAGATATTTGGTTGGCGGGAACAATTTTTTTCTGTTCTGTCAACAGAAAAGTCATTTATGACAATTTAATAGTCAATTAAATGTCAATCTTGGCATTTTTGTCAATGCCTACTCCATTACTATTTAAAACCAAACGAGAAAACAAAAGAAATTGTAATGTGTCTTGAGTTTTCATCTCGCAAACCATAGTTTCCTAATCCTAGTTAAGGATGAAACATACCAAGAAGCAGCAGCGAGCAGTAAACTTAAATTTCGGCTTATTCGCTTATAAAATGATAGAAAATCATAGTTTGAGTATTATAGGTATTTCCATTAAAAGAAATTAAGTGTTTTGTAATTATAATTGAAAAATTTAAAGAAATTATATTGAATGAAGTTGCATCTGTCGCGGCATCAATAGGTTCCACACCCAGCAGCACTAATTTGCTGCTACTCATAACCTCAATAAAATTTACATAATTCAATTTTACTACTAAAACAAAACAATCTGCTGCGCTGCTTGATGTGCACGCCCATACGCAGCCGTTAGTGTGGATTGTTTGGAATATGTTGCGCTGCTCTTGGTGTATTTCATCCTTTACGAAACCAGATATATGTCTATGGTATAAGACTGTCTTAATTGATATTCTGGCATAACAGATAGAATGTCATGACAAAATTATATTTTTACATTCCCAACTATTCCTCCAGTTTACACAGGTTGTGATTCATCGATTTTGTCTTTTTTTCCCTCTCTGCCTATAAACTAAAATTTTGTTTTGTGTAATTTTCCAACACGATTTTTTTTAATGATTCGGAACTTCTAATGGCTCTATCCCATGGAAAAACACAAAATTTTTGCTGAGCATATGACAAAGACAAAAACTAAAATTTACAGGAGCGCGATTGAAACAACATTTTTATTTTATGGTAGAAAAAATTGGGGAAATTTTGAAATCAACAAAAACTTACCTTAAATTATTTAAATAAATAACTACAAACCTTTATTTGTAATAAGAGACGATTATTATATATCGCAAAAATTAGTAAACAATTTAATATCATTTTTGAGATGATTAAAAAATATGTTGTTTAATTATTTTGGTTAATTAACGAAAATATCTAAAATTTGTTCTGCTATAAAATATGTGAGGATACATTTTTGACAAGTTCATAATTAACCTAAAAAATCGAACGGAAAATAAAATTTATTAAAGCAAAGCAAGCTGAGGTAAATCAATCGAACCTGTCAAAGTTTTTGAAGCCAGACAAAATTGTACGACAATACTAACATTTACAAAAGGACGTTTTATGTAGGTAAATAAAAAACAACAAACAGTGTGGGAGCTGTGAAATACAAAATTACTGTACATACATACCTAAGTGGAATGTTTGTTTAAAGTCGAAGTAACACTTCTAGTCTACCTAGTTAAAATACAAAGACGATTTATAGCAATGTGAGCAGCATCAGAAGCGTGTACCATCGGTAAAATATAAACTTCAACACCCTTCTAGCCAATTAATCATTGCAATGTAAAAACTAGTAGGATACTGGTTTGTAGTCAAAGGAACAAATTTGGTCTAGTTAAAAACAACCATGTTTTAATACAAAGACGATGGCGAACAATGTGGACAGTTGGTATAATTTTGAATTGAAATTTTTTTAACGGAAATGTATTGGGAGTATAACTTAGTTTTTTGGATTTTTTTGCGGAAAAAACACGTTTAATTCTAAGAAATGGTAAATTTTATTTTATTCAAAATATTTTCTATCGTTATTTATGACTGTTTACCATCTTTCTCGCAATTTATGAATACTATCGAAAAAAATTGTTTCTTTTGATGTGGTCGATTCATCGAGCCATTTTTTGATTCCTTCGTGGGTTCTGAAATGCTGGTCTTGAAGATCGCTTTACATTGTTCGGAACAAATAGTAATCTGATGGGGGACAATCTGATGAATAGGGAGCATGCGGTAGAATTTCCCATTTCACTTCCAGCGTATTTTTTACTTGTTTTGGTCGAGCATTGACGTGCAGAAAAATTACTTTACACTGTTTGTTGGCTGGAATCGGACGATTTTTGTTCAATACATGGCTCAAAACTAGCAATTGTTGTTGGTAAAGCTCACCAGTAATAGTTTCGTTCGGTTTTAGCAGCTCATTATATACCACTCCTTTCTGATCCCACAAAATGCACAACATAACTTTACTTCCATGAAGGTTTCATTTTGCTGTTGATGTGGATGGTTCGGCTAGATGAACCCATGCTTTTTGTGTTTAGGGTTATGGTAGTAAATCCACTTTTCATCGCCAGTCACAATTTGAGACAAAAAATTCCATCTTCGGTGTCTTGTAAGCAAAGAGTTACAAACCATTAAGCGATTCTAATGTTGGCTTAGTCAGTTCATGTAGTACCCATTTTCTTCTTTTTTTAATCATGTTTATGGCATGTACACTTTTGCTTATGGCTGCTTCAGTGACATTTAACTGTTCTGCAAGTTCTTTTTCTGTTTGAGCTGAGTTTTCCTTCAATAATGCTTCCAATTCTTCATCTTCGAATTTTTTCGGTTGGCCAAAACGTTCTTTGAAACTGACATCAAAATCACCACTTTTGTATCGTTTAAACCAGTTTCCGCAACTTTGTGAGTTGGTGCATGTTTACTATAAGTTTCTTGAAGCAAACGAAAACTTTCAGCAGCTTTTGTTTTTGATTAAAGCAAGAAAAAAGTAATGCTTCCCGTAAATGCTGTTTTATTGGTACGAAATTCGACATGTATAAACGGGATTAAAAAATATGTTGTTTACGCTTTCACGAATAATGACAAACTAAATTTTAAAGTGTAATGTCAACACTTTAAAACGCAGTAGGTGTCATTGAAAAAGATTGTTTAGTACTAAAGTTACGCCATCTCTTAGAACATCCAAAAAACTAAGTTATACACCCAATACAACCGGTAGAAATCGAATTCAAAAATCGTCTAAACAATTATGTGATGTTCTTTTGACACGAAAAATCAATGTATTTTTGATGTACATTAAAAAAATTGACGTTTCATTGTTCTTTTGACCAAAAAACTCAATGTTTTTTTTATGTACATCAATTTTTGGAAATTGCAATTTTTTCGTAAATATTACCCCTCCGTACTAATACTGACATATGAAAAATGACAATTTGGCGTTCATGTTTCTTTTTTTGTAGAAATAAACGTATGTCATTTCTGACATCACGATCAGAGTAATCTGGTTCCATAAACCTAAATGACTACCACAAGGAAACCACATCAAATTTCTTTTCCATGTTCTACTGTAATGAAAATTGTCTTTTTTTTAAAAAAATCAAAAGAACATCACATCACATTAGTCATTGCTCTCAAACTAAAATCAAAATTGTATTTATTCAAATCCACTAAACTATTAGATTAGTTTGCTCCTTTGCACAGGCTTGATGACACCTGACACCATAAAAATATGTATAAAATAAAATTAGAAAGTAGTGGGGTTTATACTTTTGTTTACTATAAAAAATATTCGAGTTTATTTTTTTTTTGAAAAATGTATGGCAACACAAGAATTGCTCCGAAAACTATAATCGCATGCGCCTCTATCCCAAATAGTCGATCTATATTTTTGTCTCGATTTGGTCTAAAGTCTTTAGCATAAAGGCGGAATTTCATTACTACCGCTTTTTTCTTTGCAAAAAACCAGACAGATAAAAATCAAAAATCCTTTGTGGTTTTTGATGCTGCGGTTTGGTTGCCATAAATATAAATAAAAAATACAAAACGAAGTATTTTTTATGGCAACCAAAATGAAAAATATCCGCCACTCAGCAAATTTTAGCTTAGTAATATTTTTATGGTGAGTACTTGGCTCATACATTTTATAGGTGGAGTGTGATATAAATCGTCTTTTCATGATATATTTATATTAATGTTCAAATTAAATATTCTACAATTTTAAATTTTTATTATTTACTTACTCTGTATTACATAATTTTAATGCATGTGATATTATTTAGGTTATGTTATAAACGCGCTAAAATATTCCTCTAACTTTTTTTTATAGCAAAGCGTTTTTTTAGTTTTTAATTATTGAAAGGAAATATTTAAAAAACCATAATAAAATGATGCCTACAAATAATATTTAGATTTTTTAGTAATTTAGAGATAGAAATAAAATTGATTTAAAAATAATTTTAATTTTTTAACTAATTTATTGGTTATAATTTCATAGTTGTCAAATATTGCACTTTAAATTTCGCTATACATTAAAAATAATCTTTATCGGATTTTTGATTTTATCTCTTTCTGTTTCTATGCTAAAAAAAGCCTAAGTAATGAATGGAATTCCGACTTAACACAAACATAAAAGCTAGAAAAAATGTTTGGGTTATACCAAAAAAAAATAGTTACATTTTTATCACAGCCAAAATACGGCCATCGAACTTATGACGTAGTAAACCATTTTGAGGATATTGAATTTGCATCTAAAAGTACTAAATTTTCGAAACTTAATTTATCAGTTTATACTTTGTTATAATAAATTAAACAATATATATATATAAATTTTAAATTTAATTTAGTTTTATTAATAACAAACAACATATATTTTTTAGTTTTGTGATTCTAATTTATAAAATAGATCTTCTTCAATAAGATTAAGATCGTCAAACAGGCTGCCCATTGCGATCTCTAATATATTTTGGGGTTTTGGTGATTTTGGTCTATCCGCTTCTTTTATTACTTAGTATTCGATTATTTTTATTTGTTTTTTCTCAAGAATAGTATGGGATACGAACTGTTCAATATAAGGAATTTTCGGTTAAAGGCGATGGTAAGAAATTCTTAGGTATTATGGCATGGAGAAACATTCAGCTCGATATAAGAAAAAGGTGAGGGTATCGTCGATGAACAAGTACAGCTTGCTTTTCGGTATCTTTGGTCTGGAATTGGAAAGGGTGAGGATTTTAGTAGCTTGAAATTAGATGACGTCAGTTGATTGGCATACCTCTTGTGTGTTGCTGTTTCAGGAATTAAACTCTAATTATTTCTGATGATGGTGACGGTATGGACGATCGTGTTAAAGTAAGATTTGTTGAGTAGCTTTTGATTTGAGTTCAGGTGCAGATAGGATGGAAAGGCTTTTAGCTTACAAACAAAAACAAATAAATTATAAACAAAATATGACAACTACTTTTCAAGAAAATAAACATAATGCCTCTTATGATCCGTCACGTAAATAACATTAACAACGTTTTCTTGTGTAAACGTAAGTTGTTGTAGTTAGGTTGTTGATGTTCCACTCCTATAAACAAGTCCATTAACACCCATATGTATGTAAAATCAATTAATTTATGCTCTCTGTTTTGTTTAATTAAGAGTAAAATACAATTTTCTAATCATTTTGTCACAGTGTCATGACAAAAACATCAGCAATTTTAATAAAATTCTCTTTGTCACGATGTAATGCGCATGATCAGATTCAACCAATACAAATATATTTTGTCATGACATTCTAGCTTAATGACAAATAGTCTTAGTTGTACCCCATTCGTGATGTGTGTAACGCCTTAAATAAAAATCTGGGTAAATATTACAGGCCGTCAGAAAATTTGACGGCGGATGCCTTGCAGAGCTCGCTGCTCATTTATTCAATACATGCCAAGTAATCCCGACAAGTATGGCAATTTGGTGGAATTGCGATTCCAGAACTGCATATATATTAATGGGCATACCATATACAGGAATGCAAGATAACACCAGAGCAATTGGTTTACTCTAAATAATATTGAACGTTTGTGTACGCCATTTTTTTAACTAATTGGAATATTACAACAATGGATAACTTAACTACTTTACTTGTATTGAATTTGTAGAAAGCTTATCGCCGAATGGATTGACGCTGGTGGTAACTTTGTGAAAAAACAAAAGAGATATCGCCCTCGAATTTTTATTAAATAAAACGAGAGAAGCAGGATCAACTTTAGTTGGTTTGAAAAAGAAATATACCATACAGTGCATGTTACTAAACCTGAGTAGGCTGTTTTATATTTATCAAATATGTTCTATAATGCCAAAATTGTAGTAGAAAGCGATGAAAAACCAATATCAACCATAAATAAATACTAGAATGAAACAAAGTCAGGCGTCGATACTCTTGATCAAATAGTTCATGCATATATGATAAAAAGAAAGACAAACCGTTGGCCTTTTTCATTTTTTATTAATCTGCTCGATTAATCAAATACCATTATATAATGCAAAAAAATTGCGAATTGAGATTCCAAGAAACCAAATAGAAGAAATTGTTTCCTTAGAGATCTTAGTGAGGAATTAGTAACACCTTCGATCAAAGAACGGGCCAATAATCCAAACTTCAAACGAAGTGTCGTCAAGCAATATCAAAAGTATTGAGACCTATACAAGACGTCTGCGACGAAGTTGCGGACCTAGTTCGTCAAATAGTACCGCCAATCGTCGGAGATGCTACTTGTGTCCATTATCTATGGTAAAGCAAGGATGCAAAAATAATCTAGTGGAACCTGCAAACAGTGTACGCACTCAACATCATCTCATAATTGTCGTTCATGCAGCGATAAATGAATTCTACTAAATATATTTGCAAAAAGTGTTTTTCTTTTTTCAATTTTGAGTTGATAAATGAATTGTTTTCAAAAATTGCTACAAAAATTATTACACATTTTCTGTTTAATTAAAGCCTGATATTTACAGGCAGGTACAACATGGAGACTGAGAGGCTCTTGTTAAGAAGATTTGTTATAAAATATGTTAGGAGGTTTTGGGTTAAAAGGGTTTCAAAAGTTAGCTGCCTCTTGTTGCGACATCTTAAATCAATATTTGTGATACATGTATGATAGATGTATACAAATTTAAAACGCAGTAAGATGAATTTTTGTTTATAACATCAAGTCAAAATAAATGTCAATTAGTATAATAATGGCTGCAGTTTCAGCAGAAATTTCCCATTTGGCGCCGGATAGAACTCGAATAATAAAACACGACTAATGTTATCAAAATAATTTTAATCGTGTTAAGTAATTCGAACAATTACAGTAATTTAATGTTTCTTATTTTTATATAAATATTTTCATAATTATGTCAAAGTTTTAGAAAATTATTATTTGGAGGGTACCAGACCAGCATAAGACGATAAATCAAACCTATATTTCTTTTGTACTCGTATTATTAACCCCCAAATTTAATTTAACTTCTTAGTCGTTCGTGTTGCAACAACGGACACACACGTACACAGCACGATTAAATAAAAATAACAAAAGAAAATCTAACGCAACATTAAACTTTTTCCCTTTTTTATTTTAAAGCAAGTAAGAAATACTTTTTCTTGTATTTATTAACATTTTAAACTGTAAAAAGGAATGAATCCAATATTAAATAATTCCGCAAAGGAAATAAAACATTGAATAATTCAAAATATAAATTTTCAATTAGGATGCTTTATGAATATTTGTTTGCGAGTTTAAGGAATTATTCCTTAATACTCTTATTTATAAATCAATAAGGCCTTATATAAGCAGTCTTCATGTATAAGAATATAACACATATACAGTATGTGCAACAAGAGCGTGTACGGCACAAACTAAGTAATAAAAACTACGTTTTGTTTTTGTTTTTATTATGAAAGTATGTGTATTTTCTAGGGCGCTATCAACTAATACATAGTAAAGTCACCATTACTGTTAATAATTCCCTGGCTCCTCTTGTCCATACTACCAACTAATTTGTCTGCATACTTTGGTGATAAATTTTGCCATATCTTGCGGACAACTCGCGCTAGAGCGCTCAAATTTTTTATGTGGTACATTTTCAGCTTAATCTTGATGTGTGCCCATAAATTTTGATCGAATTAGAATTAGGTGACTGAGATGGCCAATCCAATGTTTGATGCCCTGTTTGAGTTTAAATTTCGAACAGAGTAGGCTATGGTGTTTTGGATCGTTGTCTTCTTGCAAGATCCAATTAGAATTCCTCGCTCCACATCATTTAAGGACAGATGGTAACAAACCTCGTGAATAAATTTTATTCATAAAAAGTACGTTTAGGTTCCGTGTGGAAACGATTAATTTACCAAAACAGAGTTCGAAGAATGCTTTTTTTTTGCTTAGTTGGCCAAACACGCCTTTTAACATTAAAACGCCAAAAGAAGGACTCATCGGTAAACACAATATTAATCCAATCTTTGTTTTATGTCCATTCGCCCTCTGTAGTCGCTTTTCCATGTATTTTTGTGTTACGAGTGGTTTGATCAAAGTATTTTCATATGCGTAGCCATGTTGCATAATTCTATTTCGTATGGTTGAATTGATGAAGAATTTTCATCAAATAACTGTATTTGTATTATTGTAGTAATCGTCAACATTTTTATACATTGAATAACGTGTATTCCTCGTCTATACAAATGTTTTCGACTTTTTTTATATATTTTGATGCACTTCCAAACGTCATTTTTGACGTCCTTTCGGATGGGCACTTGAAAATACTCCTTTCTTTTATTTATGTTATCCGCTAAACAGTTGCAGTTGAACTAATTTTTGTTTCAGAGCGTCCAAGAGGAATCAATGAAAAACCGAAGTAAGCCCCGCCCATATTTGTTCCTATAGATTTAAGTATACAGTTATGCCGTACACGCTCTTGTTGAACCTACTGTACATAATGTGTATACACAACACAATGTCAGTATATATGGTGTTTAGAGAAAATGATTATATTGTAAAATTGGAAAATTTTTATAAACAACAAAAAAGGATTTTTGTGCTTTTCATCCGTTCTATGCTTGCCAATGATAAAAGAGGAAGGGGATTTTTACGTACACACGTATGTATATAAAGTGAATTTCTTTGATGATGATTTTACGTTACTGGAAAATGTAATTACATATTGTTTAAATTATATACAACCGAATTATTTATACTTGATATGATTTCCAAATAATTTAAAATGATGGAAAATTAACATAGACAAGAGAATTGACAATTTTCCGTATGTAATCCGCACAATCGAAACATATTTGTCTTATGTTAGCTCCGGGCTACATACGAACGAGTATATATTTTTAAATTCCTATCATTTATGAAACGTATATACAGCTTTGACAGGTTTACCACATCGACATGTGAAATAAATAATTTGTCTATCAACTGAAATTGTGTGTACGCATACGTATTTACTAAAATACAGACTTCGTTGAATTCGTTATGTTTTGCAGAAAAATCAACAACAATATTTTAGGCGAACAAACAATAAGATTTTATGTTTTACTTACATATAAATATGTATCCCATATAAACTCAGTCGATTTATTTTCGCACACACACACATATTTATACCAAAATGTTTAGAAGTGTGTGTATACATGTATATGGTGTGGATTATACGTACTAAAAAGCTATTTAGTTTGTATGTTATATACCCATATTATATACACATAATATGATAATATTTAACAAAGTAAAATTTATATTTCCTTTCCGCTGATTTAATAATTTAATTTTCCACTCTTCGTTTATTTACTTTATACGATTCAAAGTTGTATTATTTTAAAAATGTTTCACCAATTTTTCTTGCAAGCTAAAGAAAATATTTACAACACTTTTTCCGTTACTACTACCTATTACGAAGTAAGTAAAGTATTGTAATTTTTCAAAATTTGGAAGTTGAGTTTTTGGTGGGTTTTAAAGTTTTCAGTCGATCTGAAGTGAGAAATATCCATATGACTGCCTGTTTTGGTCATTTTGAAAACTGAAACTGCAAGATATGTCATAGAGGTTAACATTTAAAAAAATCAAGTATGTGTAGTATTTCCTACATTATCTAAAGGACGCGCCTCTGGCGTTGAATGAGGTTGAGCACTCATTTGTTTTATTGCATGAAAAGAGCAATTACGAAGTAAATTAGGTACGAAAGACTAATCTTATATTTTTGTAGACGTTTAAGTCAAATTCTTCTGAAATACGTCTTATATAATATTAAGCCCAATATCTCACCCGGAAAACAATATTATTTTTTAGTAGAGTAAAATAACCGTCCTGAGACTTAGGGCTGTGCGGTCAAGTCTTTAAAAAGTCCATGTTTTGGCAGCCCTTAGGTAGTTAAACTGTCTGTGTATTCTGTTTATGTCGAGTATACACAAGTTTTTACTCGTTGGAATAGCTTAGTAGATTGCAAAAAGATATTGCCGTTGTTGCATGTATGTAAATGTCTGACGGTTGTGTTTTCATGTGTGTTAAATGTGTGGAGAAGACTGTGTGAAACATAGTTGGTCGGTGAGCGCATAATGGATCTACAAATGACTGAAGATGTGGCGACTCATGAAAATGGACATTTCGAAGCTGTGGATCCACTGACCCATATGTACAAATTTGGACGATTTTCATTTTGATTAAATAACAGCAAACAAAAAAAATACTCAACAGTGCCGATGGATTGTTTTGCAGTTGGACATGCAAATTTATGTTAAGGTGTAATGTATTTTCATTTCACCATATTTATGATTATTTCAAACATGTGTTAATTTCGTTCGCACCTGTAACACGAATTGAATACCGGCAATATCTGAATGAAATCACCGGGCAGGACAGCAACAGTAGAGCGCCACCGAAAAGTCTGCTATTGTCGTTAAGATCTTTCGTTTGAACGATCCTTGGCAACTTGACTGCTGAATGTACTGTCCTTCAACCATCAAGCAAATGCCACATTAAGCCATTGCCAACGCAATTTGATTTTGTGATCGAATGCGCGCAAGTATCAGTGAGATGAGGAATGTTTTGCCAGTGTCGCCTAGTGTGTCCAAAAAAAAAGAATCCGCCTTTTGTTCAGCAGTGAGCACTTGTTCATTATTTGCAACAAAATGGGCTCCATCAAACTGTTGTTCACGCTGAACATCGCTGTAAATGATGTCTGTTGCTGGAGGAGTTAGGCGGTGGCATACCAAAATGAATCAGTGGCATATTCGAAATGAGAATGCAAATATCTTCAATCTATATTAATGCTTCATTATATATTTGTGGCAAAAAATCGATATTGGGATCTTGATCAGCGGTGCAAATGCGATGCAGAAGAGTATTTTAGATTGATTGCCATTGAATGCGCATCTATATAATTGAAATTCATTGAAGATCTTATACGGTATTCACCTAAAACGTTATTTCAATATATTTCGCGATGAAATTTTGGGATTATATGTTCTGATATGTGAAAAAAACAAAAACAATAATTCGTCAAAAAACAAAAAAAAATCCAAGAACACAATAGCAGTGCCACCTACCGGGTCCAATTGTGAATCTAAACCATACAGGAACCCACTCAAATATACACACAAAAGTTAATCAAAATCGGTCCAGCCATTAAGAAGAAGTTCAGTCACATACACACGTACAGAAAATTTTGGGATGGTGGGGGTGGTGAAATTTTGGGTTATATGTTCTGATATGCAAAAATCTAAAAATAAAAAATAAAATCTTACATCTCGATCGTAGTGCCATCTACCCGATCTAATTGTGAATCTAATTGTAAAATCTTTCAACTTAATCGACGACCTCTTTGACTTCAACTTATCAAAGGACAACTTTAAAAATATCCTTAAAGACTTTTTTCTAAATTTTTAATTGTTTAAACCAAAATTTGATTTATATTTTTTTTTTTCTGTTTTAAAGTTTTTTGTTGTTTTAATATAATTTTAACTATAACTGTAAATGATCTGAAATCATACATGTATATTACAAAATAGATTTCTTTAAATAAATAAATAAATAAAATAAATAAATCTCAACCATCTAGGAACCCACTCAAACGCACACACAAAAATTCATTATACTATAATCGATCCAGCCGTTTAGAAGGAGTTCAGTCACAGACTCACGTATAGAAGAATTATATATATAAAGATTGGGAGTGGTAGTGGGGTGGTGAAATTTTGGGGTTAAATGTTCTGTTATGCGAAAAATCTAAAAAAAAAAAAATAAAAATAACCAATTCTTCAAAAAACATGAAAAAAAATCTTAGATCCCGATCGCATCGCAGTACCACCAACCAGGTCCAATTGTGAATCTGAACCACCCAGGAACCCACTCAAGCACACACACACACAAAATTTCATTAAAATCGGTCCAGCCGTTTAGGAGGAGTTCATTTATATACACACGTACAGAAGAGTTATATATACGAGTATATAAAGATTAGTGTTATCCATTTAGTAATTTGTGCTAAATTCAAGGTAAGGTTTATTATAAATTGGTTCAATTATCTCATTTTTAAGTTATTCAGTAATTGATTTGTAATATTAGATCTAATTAATGGAAAATTGTGGTGATATAATGGAGAAATTCAACAACAGAATTTCGTCCATTTTACAAAATAAAGGACATAATTCACGAATTATGGCAAAAGAAAAATATAATGAATTGATTGATCAAGTCTTTTGCTGCACTAACATCTGTCGTTTCATCAAAAATTATCGAAACTTTTTGATCACGTAATTGGCGCGCTACGTCCTCCCGTCCTCCCGTCGTTTAACACCCAAAATATTTTTCACGATTGAATTCGCTTTTGTTCTTCCACATTTTATTTGTGCGGCAATTTTCGCATCCAGGCAACATCTTGTTAGCAAATTAGGTAAAAAGTCCATTAAAGCGAATAGTAGATGATACATGATACAGAACGTAATCAACATAAGTTCTGCTTCTTTGACTTTTGTATGGTTTAAGACGAAATACACATCTATCGATGTACCTTTGCTGGCTTCCAGATTTTTGTTATGAGTTAAATTGACATTGTGTCGAACAAGATGAGACCTTATATTTGTAATTTTAATATCACATACCTTGCAAAATGCGGAACAACCTTTATTTTCAACCCATTTAAACTCATCCAGCTACTGATATCTGCATGTTCGTACGCGCTTTATTTTTGTAGACGATATTTCTACATCACATTCACTAGTGGTGTTGTCACTGGAGTCGGATTCGGTCAAGTACAGATTTGGTTTAGTAATGTGTGAATCCCGATGAACTTTTGAAACACACGAAGGTGGTCTAAAAATGTTTAATAAATTAGAGATGATTAAAGCCAAGGTATAAAATCTTAATTATTCAAATATGGGTTTACTTACGAAATTACAGTTGAAATCGAATTTTTCCGGGCTTGTGGCTTTCGAATTGTCGAGTTTTTCTCATTCTTGGCCCTCGGTATCGCGGCTCTTCTTATTTTTATTCACTTGTTTCGCAAGCACAACGGCTTGGTTCGGTTTGATATGAGCAGGAATCTTGTCTGTCACTGTCACTGAAAGTTTAATACAATTATATTAATTTTTGTATTTAATTCTATTAAAGTAGTTTCGTTGAAATTTTTTAGGCAGATAACCAAAAATTTAATCAAACTTACATTTTTTTTTGAGGTATTTGTGATGGTGCATCCTTCATAGTACATATTAAAAACCTGTAACTTCTGGCATCAACCAATGTAGGAAGTTATTTGATGGAACTGGATGGAAGTACTCTGTCATGAATTCATCTGTCCCGATCCTTTATGGTTTACCAAATATCCATAAGGAAAAGGCATTCCAATTAGAATAATAGTCGCGTATTGCAATGCTCCTACATGCCTACAAGCTACTCGTATGTAAGGGTTTCATAAATTTGTTCATACTAAAAAATTGTCATACTAATTACTTTTCGGCTTACTCGGTTAAGAACTCGGTAGAATTGATTAACAAAATTCAAGAGGTCGACATTCCGTTACATTCAAAACTAGTTTCATTTGACGTTGCCAGTCTTTTCACTTCTATTCCAATTAATACTTTGTCCCAAATAGTTTGTAATTACTTAGATAGAGATGTTTTAGATGAGAGCTTGCACCGTGAACTGAAGTTAGTTTTTGAGACTTGTATTAAACAAAATTATTTCTATTTTGATAATACATATTTCAAATTCGCTGATGGTCTACCCATGGGCTTCCCTCTGTCACCTTTGTTGGCTGAAATTTTCATGAATTTCTTCGAACAAATGATCATATCAAATAACAATTCTTATTTTCGTCATATAATCTTTTGGTATAGATATGTTGATGATATATTATGTCTATGGAATGGAACTGATAGACTGTTAGACTCTTTCCTTACTTGGTTAAATTCTCAATATCCCACCATTGATTTTACGTTGGAAAAAGAAGAAAATAAATGTATTAATTTTTGAGATATAACAATAACCAGGATTAATTCTTCTTTAGACTTAAAAATTTATCGGAGACCCACGTATACAGACGTTGTTATCCTTAGTTCTTCAAACCATCACCATAATATTAAAATGTCATCTTTCCACTCACTCATAGATAGACTAATAAACATCCCTCTGACAAATTCAAATTATAACACTGAGCTTAATAACGGGTGATTTTTTAAGAGCTTGAGAACTTTTTTTTAAAAAAAAACGCATAAAATTTGCAAAATCTCATCGGTTCTTTATTTGAAACGTTAGATTGGTCCATGACATTTACTTTTTGAAGATAATTTCATTTAAATGTTGACCGCGGCTGCGTCTTAGGTGGTCCATTCGGAAAGTCCAATTTTGGGCAACTTTTTCGAGCATTTCGGCCGGAATAGCCCGAATTTCTTCGGAAATGTTGTCTTCCAAAACTGGAATAGTTGCTGGCTTATTTCTGTAGACTTTAGACTTGACGTAGCCCCACAAAAAATAGTCTAAAGGCGTCAAATCGCATGATCTTGGTGGCCAACTTACCGGGCCATTTCTTGAGATGAATTGTTCTCCGAAGTTTTCCCTCAAAATGGCCATAGAATCGCGAGCTGAGTGGCATGTAGCGCCATCTTGTTGAAACCACATGTCAACTAAGTTCAGTTCTTCCATTTTTGGCAACAAAAAGTTTGTTAGCATCGAACGATAGCGATCGCCATTCACCGTAACGTTGCGTCCAACAGCATCTTTGAAAAAATACGGTCCAATGATTCCACCAGCGTACAAACCACACCAAACAGTGCATTTTTCGGGATGCATGGGCAGTTCTTGAACGGCTTCTGGTTGCTCTTCACTCCAAATGCGGCAATTTTGCTTATTTACGTAGCCATTCAACCAGAAATGAGCCTCATCGCTGAACAAAATTTGTCGATAAAAAAGCGGATTTTCTGCCAACTTTTCTAGGGCCCATTCACTGAAAATTCGACGTTGTGGCAGATCGTTCGGCTTCAGTTCTTGCAGGAGCTGTATTTTATACGGTTTTACACCAAGATCTTTGCGTAAAATCTTCCATGTCGTCGAATAACACAAACCCAATTGCTGCGAACGGCGACGAATCGACATTTCACGGTCTTCAGCAACACTCTCAGAAACAGACGCAATATTCTCTTCTGTACGCACTGTACGCATTCGTGTGGTTGGTTTAATGTCCAATAAAGTAAACTGAGTGCGAAACTTGGTCACAATCGCATTAATTGTTTGCTCACTTGGTCGATTATGTAGACCATAAATCGGACGTAAATCGCGAAACACTTTTCGAACCGAACACTGATTTTTGTAATATAATTCAATTATTTGCAAGCGTTGCTCGTTAGTAAGTCTATTCATTATGAAATGTCAAAGCATACTGAGCATCTTTCTCTTTGACACCTTGTCTGAAATCCCGCGTGATCTGTCAAATACTAATGCATGAAAATCCTAACCACAAAAAAATCACCCTTTATAACTATACAAATAGCAACGAATGACGGATATGCAAAAAAAAAAAAAATCACGTCGCTTAGAGTATATAGGAAAAACGAGCCAACGGATTAGCAACATCGTGTCCAATTATACCAATATTAGTTTTGCTTTTTATAATAATACCACAATAAAGAAAATGATTTTTAACAATAAACCTATAGTTGATCGCCTTTCCAAGTCTGAAGTTTATAGGATCAATTGCAATGATTGTAGTTTCTCCTACATTGGACAGTCTGGGCGCAATTTCGGAGTTAGAGCTAAAGATCACTAATCTGGTTGCAATCAATCAACTTTCCATAACCATTTAACTTTAGAAAATCATTCAGCTAGTTTGAACAATTTAGACATATTACATATACAACCCAAAGGTAGACGTTTAGATATCTTAGAATCTTACGAAATTCGAAAATCAACATTTCTTAACCAAATTATACTTAACGAACAGAGAGAAATCCGTTTCTCAACAATTACAGACCCCGCCCTTTTCTATTCTCACGTACGCAATAATTTGATTAATACGTCGGGTAATTAAATGTACTTCAATATACGAGTACCTTGAATTTTGCTACTCAGCCGATGACTAACCGATTACTTGCGCGTTCCATAGCTTAATTTTTATTGCTTATTTTTTATCTCCTTCTTTTATTTATTTTTTGCTTTTTTCTACTATATATAACAAAAATTTTATTTTTACAAATCAGTAGATACTCCTGATGATGACCTAATAAGTCGAAATCGATCGAGTGATTTTTAAACTTTTTGAAAATATTCAAAATAATTTTGGAAAACAAAAAACAAGTGTATAATAAAATGTGTTTAAAAGTGAAAAACCGTACAGTTGACATCTGCATGAATTTGCTTTCTCGATACAAAAAAAATAATTTTTTGCACAAAATCATTAAGGGTGATGAAAAGTGGGTTTTGTACGATAATCTTAAACGCAGAAAATCATTGGTTAATCCAGGCCAGCTAGCCATCATCAGTTGCAAAAGTGAATATTCACGACAAGACGATGTTACTGTGTGTCTGGTGGGACTGGAAAGGAGTCATTTACTACGAGCTTCTACAACCTGGTCAAACTGAAGCATCTGAACATTACTAGACCAAATTAATTAAATTAAGTGCTGCCCTAAATGAAAAGACCATTTACGAGGCAAGGAAGGCGGAAGGTGATATTGCTGCATGCAGCAACGCTCGCCCACATACAGAAAAATCAGCCCAGGAACCCATCTTCTCCTCAGGCTGGGAATTTTTACAGCATGCAGTGTTTTCTCACCTAATATTATGGTATTGCATACCTAAAATTAATACTGTCTTTTTCTATTCAACGATAGTTTTACTATTTTTTTGTTAATAAATTTTGTTATAAATGTACAAAATAACGGAATAATATGAAGAAATTTGAACGGAATTGAGAACCGTTGGTTGACTTCCTTGTAAATTTCAAGGTCCGATGAGCTTAGGACATTGCACCCATGCAATCAGAGTGAGCTGCACCCATGAATCAGGGTGACACTGACATTGTTAGATAAATATGTAAATACACGCTCTGAAAAAACAACACCGTCAAGGAGGCATTGTTAGAATTAAGCAAAAATGCGAATGCTATACAGAATACAGATAAAGCCTTTAGTCTTAGTCTCAATGTTTTCAAAGTAGATTATGCTCACTTTCGGGGTAGAGTGAAGTAAACTCTGCGTTATATAAAGAAGCATAAAAAACCATAATTCATCATTTCAAATATATTGTTTTGTGCGGGGTTGTTAGAAAAGTCGTAACGGAATTATATCTAATTCTGTTACCGACCAATCCCAATCCATCTATCCCATAGTAACACGACTTCGAAGACGATATCTTCACCTGTTTCCAATTCAACGTGACCGTCATGTTTTGATGTTTTTACATTTCCTTTTAGGTTTCATTTAACTAACATACATAATTCATTCACGTTAGAATATTTTATGTACCAAGGTTAAATGAGCTAAAAATATGTTCATGAACGGAATTGGATTACGTCTTTTGTGCACATATGGGAATGTAATTTTTTTTTCCTATATACTTGTGCATAGGTAAATGGCATGACCGATGCAATAAAAGAAAGACTGCATCCGGAATTGTGCCAAATTACCCGAGTATGCAAAAATGTCTCTTTACTTTGCGCGGTAATTTGATTTCGTAAATTGGTTTAGGTTTTCAATTTAATTACGAAGACACTTTTTCCCCCTCTCAACCAACTAATGAAAAATTAGAAAAATTAACCGCGTGTGGGGTTTTTGGTAAGGCAGTCAAGTTTTGGAGAGACCAACGAGTGGTCGGTTGTGAGTTGAATTTTAGAATTGATTGGTAAAGTAACTTGCTCAACAGTTGTGTTAATTTTTTTGTGTTTGTAAATTGTCGGGAAATTTTGTGGAAAATAAATCGGTTTTAATTTAATTGTTTATATTTTTGTACGTTTTATCTTGTGTGCTTCTCAGTGGATTCAAAACATAATCGTTATTGTGTAAATTAAATTAAATCACAAAACACAAAAATAGCAGGAGGAGACGGGGCTACAGTAAGCGCGGGGTAAAATTAAACACACTCAAAATTTCTCTAATTAACGGGATTCGAGAAACAAAAAAATAAATAAATGTGAAAATGATCATGTGGGGCAAAATTAAGCGAGCTTATTTTAACCCCAAATCATTTAGTTGCTACCTTTATATTATTTCATATTATTTGTCGATTTTAGAATGGTTCGAAATTATAAAAAAAAAGAGACGGCGTTAATGAGAATTCTATTTTCTCTCTCTGGCCTTCACATCCCATGAAGGGATTTCGCCGCCTGCACTAAGGCCCTCCATCCATCTCGATCCACCGCTCTCGTCCTCCAGTTTCGACATCCTAATATTCGTAGATCTTGTTCGATGTCGTCGCGCCAGCGTAGTCGGGGTCTTCCTCTACGACGTACTCCGGCTGGTTGTTGGTGGAACACTTTATTTATCATCCGTTGTTGGGGAGACCTTGTAACGTGGCCGAGCCATCTCACTCGATTGGATTTGATGAATCCGATAATATCGCTGCCTCCGAGGAGTTGCTTTATTTCGTGATTCATACGAATCCGATATTCGTTGTTCGCAACTTTAATTGGACCAAAGATTGAACGGGCAACCCTCCTTTCGAAGGTAGATAATAATCTACAATCGTTAGTGGTCATGGTCCAGCTCTCGCTTCCGAAAGCCAGCACAGGTCTTATAAGTGCTTTATAAAGTGCGAGCTTGCACGACTGCGATAGATGTTTCGATCGCAATAATTTTGATTTGGCGTAGGAAACTCGTTGTCCGGCAGCGATTCGGGCTTTTATTTCTGCCTGCATATCGTTCGACGATGTTAGAACTGACCCGAGGTATTTAAAGTTTTCGACGCTATCAAAGTTGTGGTCGCCAATTCCGAGATTTTCCGTAGAGATGAGAATTCTATGGCCGCAGCTATTAGAGAGGTTCTTTAGCAAAAAAAATCGATTAGAGGCACCGCCATAAAATACCATATAAACCATAACACTCTTTTTAAAAGAGTTAAATTTGTTAGAAATGTTAAGCCAGTATTAGGTGAAGGGGATTCTGACAATGAAAGCGAAGATCAAATTAGAATGTGTGCGGATCTCCTACGTCGAAATCATCGACAAGTTTTCACAAACGGTGAAGAAAAAGAGTTACAACATTATTTCTTACGTGCTTCAAAAATAAACTACGGTTTAACTTACGTGCAAACACGAAATCTGGCATTTCAATATGCTGTATTGCTTAAAAAACTTACCCTGAGAGTTGGGATGTCAACAAAGTGGCCGGTAAAGACTGGATGTCTGGGTTCATGAAACGGCATCCTCAGCTAAGTTTGAGAAAACTGGAAAATACTAGTTTGGCTCGAGCTACTGCGTTTAATGAAACGAACGTGAAAGAATTTTTTAATAACTATATTGAGGTCATGAATAGATTTAAATTTGCATCAAGTCATATATTTAATTTAGACGAAACTGGAATTACCACTGTTCTTCAAGCACCAAAGGTGGTATACAAATAAATGCCGTAAATTAAAATACATGATTTAATTTTTAATTATATTATTAGGTAATTGCAGACAAGTGAAAAAGACAAGTTGGCCAAATAGTTTCCGCGGAACGTGGGGAACTCGTTACTTTTTATTGCATTATTAGTGCTGCTGGTAATTCAATTGCACCGGTATTTATATTCCCACGCGTACACTACAAAGACCGTTTTTTAAGCGCCTCGCATCTAAATCAGGATGGATGACCGTTGAACTTTTCCCGGAGGTTTTAAAGCACATTCAACTTCATACACGTTGTTCCAAAGAAAACCGTATTTTATTGTTGATGGACAACCCATTGTTCTTTGTCTGCAATAGAATTTGCTCGAAAATGTGGAATAGTTATTTCATCTTTTCCACCACATTGCTCACACAAATTACAACCTTTGGACATAGGTGTTTTTGGTCCATTTAAAAGTGCTCTAAAGATTGCTTTTAATAATTCTTTTAATAATCCAGGGAAAATAATTACAATTTACGATATACCCGCACTTGCAAACCGCGCATATGAAGCATCTTTACACCACGAAATATATCATCGTCGTTTCAAAAACCTGGCATTTGGCCTGTTAATCAACTTACTTTCATAGAAGCTAATTTTGCTGCTTCATTTGTAACCGACCGGCCATACACGGACAATAATTCAAACAATATCGCATCGGCAACACATCTACAACCAATTGACCACAAACAGTCACATCTACCATCTACTTCAAGTCAAGCTAATGCATATTCTGTTACTCCGGAACAAATAAGACGTTTTCCAAAGGCTGCACCACGAAAGGAAAAATTTAACAGACGCGAAAGAGGGAAATCCCGAATTTTTACCGATACGCCGGAAAAAAATAGAATCGTTTCTTTGAATGAAGCCAAGAATCATAAACGGATGAATAAAAGAATCCGTGGTAAGCCTAAGCAGCCCGATCAGGTACCGTATTTATTTCGTATAATCGCATTGTACAAAAATGTAACCATTTTTTCTTATAGATTATCGAAACATCTGAATCTGAAGTTTCTCTTGATCAATTCCCTGATTCAGATGACTGCTCTATCATATCCCAGCAAAATGAAAATTTACCAAGTCTTTTAGTAGATGATGATGATCTAAACGAAGGCGACTTTGTGCTAGTAAAATTTCATCAACTTAAAGGAAAGCAAGACGTGTTCTTCTTTGGCAAAATTCAAACGGTTTATGAAAAAACTGATTATGATATAAAATTTTTAAGAAAGCATAACCAATACTATGTATTTCCAATAATTGATGATATATCACAAATAAACAGAACCGATATTATTTCAAAGTTGCCCGATCCTACTGAAACACCCGAAACTTTGCGTACTAAGGGCTATTACCGATTTGAAGTCGATTAAATTGACTATAATATGAGATGAAATTGAATTAATTAAAGGCTAGTATTACTTATTAATTTACTTAAAAATCTTACTGAAATTCTCTAAGAGACTGTTTGTTTATTTGAAAAGTTGTATGAAATGTGTTTTATTTTTGTTTTTGAAATAAATAAATTTATTTAAAACAGTTTTTTATTCAGTTTTATTAAGCTTACTTTTACCCCACAAAAATATTGATTTGCTTACTTTTACCCTGCCATAGGGGTAAAAGTAAGCGGAAACCTAATTTTTTTTTGGTTTTTTAAAGGTATATGAAGTGAATCTTTTTTACGTTTAAGTCATCTATTTTATAGAAAACCTTTTTGGGAAATAATAAACACATTTAAATACTACAAAATAAAAATTATAAATGATTCAATAAGAAAAATCGAAAAATGCTTACGATGGCCCCGCCTCCCCCTACCATAAAATTGGGTCATTAAGATAAAAAAAAAAAACTTAAAGTATGTTGAGATAAATTATAAGTTTGAAATAGACAAGAATATAGAATATATAAAAACAAAGGTCTAAGAACTTCACACCTAAGAAATTTTCCTTAAAAGTGAAATTTTTGTCTAATAAATGAATTAAATCTAAATAGAAAGTGCATAAATGAGTTTGGAATTCTAATTATAATATGGTTTTACATTAAAATAAATTGTGTTAGTAAACTCTAGTATTTTAATAAAATAGAGAAGAAGTGTTTAATTTGAGAGGCGTGTTAACCAGAATTGAAGGTAAGTAATTTATGTGTAAGTGACTAACAAATTAAATAACAGAAGTGGGTTGGCACGGGGTTTGCTGGGAGGGAAATTGGTGACACGAGTTGGATCTTTTCCCCTTCCTAGCGAGCACTGTGGCATACCACTGCTACTTATAAGTATTTATTTAATATTTTTCTTGGTATTCCCTTAAGGATTCAGGCCCGAGAGGCCTCTAAATTCTTAGGATGTTAGGATAGTTTTTTTTTCTTAAATACAACCACGGTAGGCGTCTGATTGCCCAATTCATTATTTAAGGGTCAGATGTTTTTTATATCCGTACCCGTTCATTCTTGTTACCTCCGGCGGTAACCTAGGCCGCTATCTTTTGTATCCCCATCCCCACGGCCAATTAACCTTTACCACTGAGCTAGCGGGTTAATGCCGTCTACGGGATACATTTTAAAGGATAGTGGCAACAATAAACGTACCCGAGGTTGTCCTGTTGACGATAGTGACACCTCAGGTTACAAAGTTGCAAATTTAAACCCTTAGCAAGTTCAGGTTAAACCTCAATTTCATAACTATTTCGTGACGATTTTATATTTTAATAATCACATTACTCCTCACCAATGACAACACTCCTTTCAAAACAGAATGCAATAAAGTTATAAACCATGATAAAGCAATTAATATCCTATTAGTTATACCATGCTTAACTTGTTAATCATATTACAAGGTAAGTTAGTAAATAAATCACAATAAGATTGGTTATATACACTAAAATTTAAAAGTCTTATTTATTGAATTCCAAGATGCGATATAAACGATGTTGTTACGTTCGATTTAAGCAGCTTAGAGAAATGAAAACATTTTCTTAAAATGAATAAATTTTAAATATGCACACAAATTGCAGTGCAATATAATACGAGTATGTACGAGTACATATCGCAACAAAAATGTAATGCCAAATATGTTCATTTCAATTTCGTTCAAATTAAAAAATCATGAAACAGAAACCTAAACTACGTGCATTTCAACTTTTGTGAATAAAATCTTTTCTTAATTTGTAATAATTGTATTCAATACCTGTTTTTATTTTTCCATTGATACGACTATGCATGCACAAACGTACACATGTACATTTTTAAAGCTGGTAAAACTATTCAGCAATTGATCTACAATCTAGTAACATTTAAACAGGTTATGTGGTAAATTTCTTTCATATTCATATCAACTTTTTTCTTAGATTTCTCCCTAGTACGAGTTACATAGTATAAAAAAGTGTATTCAATAATTTTTTGTGTCATTTGGGTTTTTTCTACCTTCGGTGTATGCCAACTACCGGGGTAGAAACGAGAAAATTTTCCTATGATTGCTTCTTCAGTGAATGGAAACGCTAAGGCTAAGGTGAAAAAATTCCATGTAATATAATATACACAAAAAATTACATTTGGGTGAGTATGGTTTATGTTTTGTAACAAAAAGCACAAAAAAAGGAAAATGATTTTTTTTTGCTAAAAGGATTGTCGATAAAAGTGTTTACTGATATAATTTTTCAAAATAAATTGGTTTTATACATACATAAAACTTTGGTCGTTTCGCAAAAACGGTATTGGTTGATCGTGTTATGTGGAAATTTAGACATATACAACATGGTTTTTGGATTTTAATTACATTTTGCTTTCATACTGGTGTTAGGTTTTTATATTTTTCGTTTATGGATATTGCGGATGGCAAGAAAGGAAATTACTAACATATCGGGGACAATCGATTGATTTAATTAATGTTAGTGGTATCTGTCATGAAAAGCTCACAACAATATGGATGTAATTATGAATCACGTGAAAGGGCGTCGTTTTGGACTAGCAGAACTAGCTAATAATTGATTTAATTATTTAAAGGATAGAAAATTGACTTATGTCAATTTGGGCCAACAAGCCAGTCAAATCTATATGTTTTGGATTTTGTAATTGCATTCTAATTTAAAAGAAAAAAATCTCAGATTAAAAATAACTTGAAACATAAGATTGCTCAATCGTTATAGAAATTACAGTTTAATATATAAATCTCAATTCATGCCAACAAATGTTAGGAAAGGCTCAGCACGAACCGGTAGTACATCAGTTCAAATCATACAATTGTTGTAATTTTGAGTATAATTTCGCAAGGAGTCGCATTTTAATATAAAACTTAGCACCTAGTGTTTTAGTTGGTTTTTGTATCTGTCTTTTAATAAGTTAAAATCAAATTTATGCTCTGCGATGTTAAAAGATTTAGCCAATCTATTCATTGGGTTATTATCTTTATAGTGAATGGAATAGTGTTCAAGGGCCAATAGCCGGTGATTACGTAGTTCGCTTCTCGATATATGAAGTGAAAGTTGTTCAGTTATGTAAGGTGAATCTATACGCCAAGTAGCACATTTCCTATAAAACGACGTCCAACAAAATTCTTCTCTTTTCAAGAGTGCAGAGGTAAATAAATAAGACATCTAGTCTTATATGGAGGTAGTCGCACCACATATTCATGAAAAGGAATATTGTTGTGATACTCCCAAACCGTTTTCTTTAATAAAAACAAGAGCAACATTTTCTGCAATCTTTCGAGTCGCTTAATGTGAACGGAATAGTACGAGCTCAGGGGTGGCTCTACCATACAGGCGAACTAGGCTGTCGCCTAGGGCGCTGAACTGTTAAAAATAAAATATATTTATATATTCATAATTTATGTATTAGGTCTAGATTTATTAGTTATGTACTAAGCTTGAAATTGTTTAACTTACCATAGTAATTTTTTAAAGTTCTGTATAAGGTCTGTCTGGTTTAGCACTATACACTACACTTTTTTACACTTGGGCAGTTTTATAGTCCAAAATTACACCCATTTTGTCCACACTGTGTATGTTTTGCAATTTAGTACTACATATTTCTACACTAAAATGTCCCAAGTTTTTCTCGGTGGCGAATGGTATTGAGATTTTCAAATGTCAGTTAAATTTAAATTCGTAACCAAAAAAAAAAAAAGAAGTTAAGAAAGTTGAATTTGTTTAATTTTAAATATTTTAATAAATTTAAAAAAATGGAGGAAATAGTTATTAAATAAAAATTTCATTTTTCAAATAGTTTTAAGGAAAATTAAAATAGAACACATAATTACTGATACTCTCTGCATACCAATCGCTTTTAATCGATGGTTGTATTGAAATGTGCAATGGCAGCTATTTGTTGTAAAAATGACAACTGAAAAATGTAAACCATTGATTTTCTTAAAAAAATTTGATGGTATTAGTATGTTTGTGGCAGTGGATCATTTAAGCTGTGAGTTGGTTTTGGGTTGAAATAATGAACTTTTTAATGTAATTTTTATATGCATTAGAATTTTTATTTTATTTTTTGTGTTTTGTAGTAAAAATAAATATAGCTTTCATATTACATTTAGTTTTTTTCAAAAAAATAAGACATCGTGAGATATTTACAATTTTACGTGTAAGCACATCTTTGTATGTAATATGGAGTGCGGTAAATGGATTTTAATATTCACTAATTGTGCACCGATTAGTTGTTACGGGTTTTGTGGAAAAAAAATTCACTACGACTGTGTTAATGTGAGTCGTGTGGCATGCAATTTACTGAATAAGTGCTCTAACTTTATGTGGTTCTGCAATGATTGCAGAGACATTGTTAAAAATCACAACTTTAACAAAGTAATAGGTGTGAATAGTGTTTACACCAGTGATACGGTGCAAGCTCTCTCTCTCTCTCTCTCTGGCCTTCACATCCCATGAAGGGATTTCGCCGCCTGCACTAAGGCCCTCCATCCATCTCGATCAACCGCTGTCGTCCTCCAGTTTCGACATCCTAATGTTCGTAGATCTTGTTCGATGTCGTCGCGCCAGCGTAGTCGGGGTCTTCCTCTACGACGTACTCCGGCTGGTTGTTGATGGAACACTTTATTTATCATCCGTTGTTGGGGAGACCTTGTAACGTGGCCGAGCCATCTCACTCGATTGGATTTGATGAATCCGATAATGTCACTGCCTCCGAGGAGTTGCTTTATTTCGTGATTCATACGAATCCGATATTCGTTGTTCGCAACTTTAATTGGACCAAAGATTGAACGGGCAACCCTCCTTTCGAAGGTAGATAATAATCTACAATCGTTAGTGGTCATGGTCCAGCTCTCGCTTCCGAAAGCCAGCACAGGTCTTATAAGTGCTTTATAAAGTGCGAGCTTGCACGACTGCGATAGATGTTTCGATCGCAATAATTTTGATTTGGCGTAGAAAACTCGTTGTCCGGCAGCGATTCGGGCTTTTATTTCTGCCTGCATATCATTCGACGATGTTATAACTGACCCGAGGTATTTAAAGTTTTCGACGCTATCAAAGTTGTGGTCGCCAATTCCGAGATTTGCCGTAGAGATGTTCCTAGGTGTTACTAAATATTTGGTTTTACTGCTGTTCACCTCCGAACCAAGTCTTCTTGCGCAGCGATCGAGCGGTATGAAACTGTCTTTGATATCGCTAGGTCTTCGGCCAAGAAGCACGATATCATCTGCATATACAAGAATTTGGCCTGACTTATTAAATATACAGCGCGAGGTTTCGATGTTGCTTTTCCTCACCACGTACTCAAGCGCCAGATTGAATAGCAAAGGCGCGAGTGCATCACCCTGTCGAACACCAGATGTTATTTCAAAGGAGTCTGACACAGATCCTTCAATTACGATTCTACATACAGACCCGGATGTTGTTAATTTACACAGAGAAACGAGTTTCTCTGGGATTCCCAGGCATATGAGCGCGGCCCATAGGTTGTCGCGGTTTATACTGTCATACGCCTGTCTGAAGTCTATATATAGTTGATGAATGGTTATGTCATACTCCCAACATTTTTCCAAGATCATCCTCATGGTGAAACACTGTTCAGTGGTCGATCGGTTGGGACGAAAACCACACTGATAGTCGCCAATGATGTTTTCGGCGAAAGGGATGAGTCTGGCAAGTACAACATTTTCCAACACTTTGTAGGCAGTGTTCAATAGAGCTATGCCACGAAAGTTTTCACATTTAAGACGGTCGCCTTTTTTATGCAACGGAAATATGAGTGCGGTCTTCCAATTCTCCGGCAACTCTTCTTGGTCCCAAATACAAACGACGAGATCGTATAAACTTGCTGCAAGAGTAGCGCCTCCGAGTTTAATTAGTTCTGCGGGGATTCCATCGAGACCGGGTGCCTTGCCGTTTTTCAATCGACTAATAGCTGCGTCTACTTCCTCTACTGTGGGATATTCGACAAAGAACTCTTCACCTGGCGGAGCTATTGCTCTAATGGGGGTAATTTCGTCATTCCGATTTAGCAGATTTTGAAAGTAGGTTTGCCATACTGAGAGAACATCAGCCACGTTTGTTCTCAGCTCTCCATTCCCGTCTTTGATGGCTGTACTTCTTGGGTGGAAATCTTTAGTGAGATTCCTGGCGTTAGCAAAACAGTCCCTTGAGTTTCGTACTTCCGCTTGGAAGCTGATGTTTTCGATGCATAATCTCATATGTTTGCGCTTCTTTTGTCGAAGGAATTTAGTCGTGGCTTTCCTAGCGCGGAGATATTCTGCTAGAGTGCTTCTGGTATTGCGAGCCAACCATTTTTCACGAAGCGTTCGTTTATTTTCGACGACCCTTCGGCATTGATCATTGAACCAATCGTTGCGGGGCCTCGGAGGTCTTCTTCCGATGGTATTTTGCGCCGCGGTTGTTATGGCTGACTGTATAGCGTGCCACTGCTCCTGGATGTTAGGAGAAGCTTCTTCATTGTTATGGGGCCGGTCTAAGTAATTAGTGACAGCTGATTGGTAACTCTGCAGTGACGCTTGGTCTTTTAGAGCATCGATATTCCATCGAACGGTTTTTTGTGCTTGTCTATTAAACGTAGATGACAGTTTGCACTTATACTTAAATATGACAAGCATGTGATCGCTGTCCATGTCTGCACCTCTGAAGGATCTAACGTCAGATATGCTGGTGCAGTGTCTCTTGGACACCATGACGTGATCGATTTGGTTTTCAGTTCTTCCATCATTCGATCTCCACGTTATTTTGTGGATTCTCTTATGTGGGAAAAACGTACTTGATACAACTAAGTTGTACGTTATTGCCAGGTCGGTGACGCGTTGGCCGTTGTTGTTACTAGTTAGATGCAGGCTGTTGGGACCGATGTGCGATGTATTTTCTGCACTCCTACCGATTTTTGCATTAAAGTCGCCCACGATGATTTTAATGTCGTGGTGCGGTATGTTGTTGATGACTTCCTCGAGCTCGACAAAGAAGAGATCTTTGATGTCATCTGATTTATCTTCGGTGGGTGCATGCACATTAACGATCGTGATGTTAAATTTCTTAGTGCGAAGTCTGACCGTGCATATCCGCATGTTGATAGGGCGGAAATCGATGATATGGTGCTTCACGCGCCGATGGATGAGGAAGCCAACTCCAAATTCTCCTCCGTTCTGATGGCCACTGTAATGAAGAGTGTAACCATTGGTGGTGTCATGGATCCCACTCCCAGACCATCTAAGCTCTTGCAATGCAAGTACGTCTAATGTGTAACTCTTTGCTTGGTTCGAAAGGTTCCGGAGATCTCCAGGTCTTAAGAGGCTAAGCACGTTCCATGTTCCCATTTTTAAAGCGTTGTCCGTGTACAATTTCCGAGGTCGAGTTTGTGATGAATCCGATATGGTAATCCGAGGCCTTTGTTTAGGGTTCATAACGTAAATGTTTTTATGAGAGAAGGTTGTTGGCCTGCCGCTCAACCCGCTTATAACGTGTGTGGGTCACGTACTGGTGAGAATCTTAAAGCATCCAGTCCTACCTTGAAACACATTTATATAGCGAGCCGCTTGATACAAGACAGACGCCCGCTTCAGCCGCTCCTAACCTGGAGATCAGACGCTGGTTTGGTATTGGTTTTGAGGCGCCAATGGCCCGCCTTGACATGTAGTGTCCATGACTATAAACAGGATTTAGTCTGCTCGTCTCCACTACGGTGCAAGCTGGGTTTTCAAAAATTATGGATGTGCTAACTTCCAACAAAGACCAAATTGGCATGATTCTGGATTGTTTGGACGTCGGGGGTGCAAAGCCAATCACTCCATCTTCATCCTTACCTACTGCTGTTGTTTGTAATTCTGGACCAATTTTAAGTGAAACCTTGTCATCAAATTTGGCTTCAACTGTATCTAATGAGTCTATATCATCTTGTGCTGTACCTTCGAAAACTGTCACTTCATCGTTTTCATCATCTGCGTCAATATGTTCCATGTCATATGCTCAAGCTGCTGCAGCTACTAGTTCTGAGATTCCATTGAATTCTCCTGGTACTTCGATGACACCTGCATCAGTTCCGATGGTTAGTCATCCACAAATTGGTAACAAATCTTCCATTGCTCACGTTGACAACAATCATGACCGAAGAATTTGTGGGACTGGTAACTTACCGGTCGATATTAGTATTAAAACATGATCGTGATGTATTAGCAATGGCCAATGCGTGCTTGGGAACGGAGTACTGTAGTATTTCTAAACTAATTCCAAAAAATCTTAATCAGAAAAGTTTAGAGTACGTCTGTTTTAAGTTGGGGATTAATGAAGAATTGCGCGAGAAGGCGATGAATCCTGATACTTGGCCAATTGGTGTTTTTGTTCGGAGTTTTAATTCATCTAATTTTCGGACACTTGGGCCTGTACGAGCCAAATTTTGGAATCCACAGTAAAAAGTGGTAATCAATATCACTACAACATAAAGAATCTTATTTTTTATGATAATCCTGTTCCAATTAACAATTTGCGGATAAATATAAATTATTCTTTAAAATTTGGCCATTTAAATGTACGCAGCTTAGTTAAACATTTTAATGATATTACGATTTTGTTACAACTGCATCAATTTCACAATAAAATTACAAACAAGTCGCTCCATATAAATAATTATAAATTATTGAGAGGTGATCGAATTAATGATCGTTGGGGTGGTATTGCTTTATATTTTCGTGCCTCTTTAAATATTAAGAAGTTAGCTTGCGGTTGTTTTGGTAAGGTTGAGTTTCTTGCTTCTGAACTTATAAATAATTTTGGGAAAATCCTTTTGCTGATTATTTATAATCCGTCGCCTGTGGTAAGTGTTGATTCTGATAATTTGAATATCATTTTTACCCAGTATTTGTCGGAGTAAGTATAAAAAGGTAATGTGCTTGAGTGATTTTAACTACAACGTATTAATTAGTAATAAATTAAATACTTGTTTTCAAATACATAATTTATATAGTTTACCATTTGGCCCAACCAGAAATGATAATCTTTTAGATTTAATTGTTGTGTTTGAGCCTGATGTTCAAAATATTTTATCTTATGGAAAATGTGCAGTTCCTGCTATTTCGGATCATGATTTGATTTTTGCATACTATAAGTTGTGTCATACTAGCGATAAAATATCTTATACTGTTGTTCCTGATTATAATGGTATTGACTATGAGCATTATACTAAATGTTTCTTTTCGTTAGACTGGTCGAATCTTTTTAATTATACTGATGTGAATGATATTCTTCAAGAATTTAATTTGAATTTCTTACTTTTGGATAATATGTGTGTACCCAGAAAGATGAGTATTAATAAATGTTCAACAGCACCTTGGCTAAACGCAAATATCTTAAATTTTATGGAACGCAGAGATTTGGCATATGAAATGTTTAAAAAATATGGTTTAGAATTGGATTTTAATTATTTTAAATTTCTAAGAAACAAAACTAACAAAATAATTAACCTAGCTAAAAATAATTTCTATTTTGGTAATGCGTGTAACTCCAGGATAATCTCGAAGAATTTGGAAAAACTTGGTGTTTTATCTTCCACAGGCCACGCAAATATTGTATTTTCTGCTGAAGACATTTTAATTGGGTTAAGCAAATTTGGGGATTCGGTAGGTGTTCTACCTTTACCTGATTTGGATTTTTGTGAATTTGTTGACAGTAACTGTTTTTTGTTTGACTGTGTAGATGACTTTATGGTGTTGAATGCTATTCGTGCTGTGAAATCAGATCTGAAAGCCTATGATTTAATTGATTTTAAGATAATAAAATTTTTTATAGATTTATTTCTTCCGCATATTACATTCATCATCAACCAGGGGCCCTATTTCTAAATTCGATTCGAATTTTCGTACGATACTAAAGTGATATACGATACGAATATGAATTGGTATTTCTGAATACGAACGTATCAACTATTTCTAGTTTTGTAGCGTACTATAGGGAATTTTTTTTTTACGTAAAACAGCCTTCATAAATGACAGGAAAAACAAAGTATGTAATTGTCAAATTTATGACATTTAAAAAAAACAAACATTTTAAAATGTAAAAATATTTTTGGTGGAAAATCTATTATATACGATAAATAAATTAATAAATAAATTTTACTAATGGAATCTGTAGCGCTATATATGTCTAGTGATGAGAGTGATGATGGGGCGAACCAAAATCGCTCTATAAGATACAGACAAATTCGTGATAAGTCCGACATTTTTAAACTCTCTGATACAACGTGTGCCGCCCCGGTGGCAAAGTGGTCAGCATGCTTGCTCCAGCAACCGGAGGTCCCGGGTTCGATTCCCGGCGGTGACAAGGAAAAAATTTCACGGCTGGTTTAGGATCAATGAATTAATCACTCATTATCCGAAATGAAAGTATGATTATGAAACCTCATTTGAGGCGGCTAAATCCCTTGATGGGATGTATAGTGCCAGAGAGAGATAGATAGATACAACGTGAGTATTTAAATATCTTTAATAAATTCATATAATTATATTAGCAATAGCGCATAACAAATTATTGAATACTATTCTAGGTTTTTGAGATTATTTAGACTTTCTAAAAGTGCGGTGAAATACGTATACTGGATGAACTAAATATCGATTTACAGAACCGCGGAAGAGCAACATCTATTCCGAAGGTTTTGAAACTAGCTGCAATGCTAAGATTTTGTGCTCAAGGGAGCTACCAGCAGAGTGTGGGGCAGGATTTGCTTGTGGGAATGGCACAATTAACTGTATCCAGTGTAATGAGCGAGGTGTTCAATGCGTTTGAATCGAAATTGTGCTCAAAGTGGATATCGTTCCTTCAATCCACCACAGATAAAGATTTAGCAACAAGTGTTTTTTTTTTAACAAAACTGGATTTCCTGGTATTATAGGCTGCGTAGACGGCACCCAGGTGAATATAATACGTCCAGTTGAAAATGAGCATATATATTTCAACCGAAAGTGTAAACACAGCATTAATACAATGATAGTAAGTTTACATCGAAACAATGTGAAGCATTTAATATTTCTGTCATTCCCACTTAGGTATGCGATCATAAAATGAGGATTATGGCTGTTGACTCCAGATAGGGCGGTTCATCCCATGGCTCTTTGGTATAGAATTTGAGTACATATCGTCAGTATTTGCAAGCAAACTTTAATTCGAAGAATTATTGTCTACTTGGTAAATAATAGTGCTGCGTATATATATATATATATATATATATATATATATATATATATATATATATATATATATATATATATATATATATATATATATATATATATATATATATATATAATATATATATATATAAACGTTTTTATGTAAATGTTTGAATATTTGACTGAAAATAAACATTTTCATTAATAGGTGACTCTGGTTACCCTCTGGAACCGTGGCTTGTAACCCCTTTTAGACCGGCAGCCAAAGGCAGCAGAGAAGCAGAATTCCATACATTCCCGAACTAGAAATGTTGTAGAACGATGTATTGGATTGCTAAAGACGAAATTCAGATGTCCGTTGGGAGCCCGCGAGCTTCATTATACGCCTAAGAAAGCTTCGCAAATTATTAACGTCTGCGCTGCACTTCACAACATTTGCCTCCACTGCAACGTTCCGTTCGATTTGGAAAACGAATCTATAGCAGCATAAATAGATGTTGAAGAAAATGTATCAAACGAACCAGAAAATACAGCCTCAAGAAGAATTAGATTAAATATTTTAAATTCATTAACGTAAATGTTTATTCATGTTTAATTTCATATTTAAATTCATTTTAATATAGTTACATAAATTTCATTGTACATATTCTTAAAAAATAAAATGGTTTTGGTATATTATCGCAGATAAATTTATATATCACATTCTTCATTATAATTATATTTTTTCGCTTCGATTTCTAATTTTTGCTTTTTTATTTCTAATTCCTGTAGCTTTAATTTTTCGTACTCTAAATTCGATTTTTGGTTTAATTTCGTTTTTCCTTAAAATCATTTCCCTTTCTTTTAGTTCCATTTCTCTTTTTCTTAAACCATAAGACTTTTCCTTGATCCTAACCAATCGCTTTAAAGTTTTAGTTGTGTCATTGACGGCATTGTTGATTGAATCTAATTTTTTGGTAATATTGTCATGAAACTTTGTTTGTAAGTTAACTTGTTCCTGTAGTATGGAGTGTTTTGATCGGATTCGGACCGTAGCTCTTGGAGTCTGCAGTTCATCCATGTTCTCTACATTTTCCGCATCAGGATTATCATCACTGTTTAGTCGTGTGATAATTTCCTCCCATAAGTTTTTTACTAGTACTCTCGCTTCGGAAGTTGTGTTGTAACCTTTCGCCAAATCGGGGTGGTCTTCCATAAACGACACCAAAAGTTCGTATTGCTTTGTGATGGTTGTTTGTTTTGGGTTTTTGGGTTGGTTACTTTTGCCCTAAAATTAAAATTTGCAAACTATTAATCTAAAATTGTTGTTAATCTTATTTATATATAGCACTTGAACAATTATTTACGATTTTAAAAAAATATTTCAACTATAAAATAAAAATTTTCAAATTATTTTACTCACATATTTTGTTTATCTATGGTATCTTTAACTAAAATGACATCGAACACAAATAGGTTCATGACCGTACAAAAACTGTTCGAATTCATATTGCCCAATAAGGGAAATTTTCTATCGCATCGTTAAGAAACAAATTCGTATTAGAATTGTACGAATTCGTATTCGAAAATACCAATGGTACGAATTCGTACAATTTTTATACGAATTCATATTCAGAAATAGGGCCCCAGTATTTGACAAAATCATTTTTTCCGGATGTATGGAAAGTTGGCTCTATAATTCCTCTACCTAAAAAAGATATAGTATCTAATATTGGAGCCATTCGTCCAATTAGTATTTTACCAGCTCTATCAAAGGTTATGGAGAAAGTCATGCAATTGCAAATTCAAGAGCATCTTAAACACTTTGATTTTTTATGTAAGTACCAATCAGGATATACAACTGGTCATAGCACAACTACAGTTTTAGTGCATATAGTTGATGATATTGCTGCTATGCTTGATAAGAAAAATTCGTTTGCAATTTTGGTTTTGTTAGACTTTTCCAAGGCTTTCGATAGTGTGAATCATGCTCATTTGTTGCAGAAACTTTACTTGTATTATAAATTTTCTAAATCTGCCGTAAAATATAAACTGCCGTCTTTTTATTTTCCGATTAACTCATTCGGGTTTGCCAACGTATTTGTATGGAAAACTGAATTTTTCAAAATCACTGCGCACGAGAAATATCATTCTGCCTATTAACAGAACTAATATCTATATATATAAAACAAAGTCGGGTTAGTTACACCATTTATAACTCAAGAACGGCTGGACCGATTTTTATGATCTTTCTTTTGTTGGATTTGACTCCGTTCCGAATAGCATAATAACTATTAAAACATCAGAAAAATTCACCAAAAAAAAAGTTATCAAGAAAATTCATTTTCTCATATATTTAGTACATTTTGTTTTTTTTTTATTTTGTTCGTCTCAATACAGTGGTGGTTTAGGAAAAAAGAAAAGTCGGAAAAACTCAAAAGGGAAGCCCCAAAAATCTAATAAAAAAATCTTTTTTTTTATATGAATTTTGTAGGTGTAGTTTGTATGTGACGAGTGGTGCAGTGGTTATAGCTTCGGCGCTTGGACTGCAAGGTACTGGATACGAATCCGACTGGAGGCTGCATGCACATTTACCATTTTATTTTTGAAGTACTCGTAAAACTTCTTTAGGCACGCTTGACTTGGGGACTAAGCTGGCAAATGCGTTACGAAAAGTGTAATCGAACGAGGCGAACGAAACAATAGACGCAAAACGAAATCATTTTCCTTTAGTATCAGGATGTGCCATGACAATTCATAAATCCCTAGGTGGAACATTAGTTGATACCATTTTATTTTAATCATTGGTTAAAAAAATGGGATAATAAGAAAATAGGAAAATTGGAAAATTGGTAAATGGAAAATTGGAAAAATTGGAAAATTGGAAATTTCGAAATTTGCAAAATTGGAAATTTTGAAAATTTGTAAATTGGAAAATTGGAAAATTGGAAAATTAGAAAATTGGAAAACAGGTAAATGGAAAATTGGAAAATAGGAATATATGAAAATATGAAAATATGAAAATATGAAAATATGAAAATATGAAAATATGAAAATATGAAAATATGAAAATATGAAAATATGAAAATATGAAAATATGAAAATATGAAAATATGAAAATATGAAAATATGAAAATATGAAAATATGAAAATATGAAAATATGAAAATATGAAAATATGAAAATATGAAAATATGAAAATATGAAAATATGAAAATATGAAAATATGAAAATATGAAAATATGAAAATATGAAAATATGAAAATATGAAAATATGAAAATATGAAAATATGAAAATATGATGATATGAAAATATGAAAATATGAAAATATGAAAATATGATGATATGAAAATATGAAAATATGATGATATGAAAATATGAAAATATGAAAATATGAAAATTGGTAAATTGGAAAACTGGTAAATTGGAAAATTGGAAAATTCGAAAATTGAGAAATTGCAAAATTGCAAAATAGGAAAATAAAAAATATGAAAATAGGAAATTTTGAAAGTTGGTAAATTGGAAAATTGGAAAATTTGTAAATTGGAAAATTGAAAAACATGAAAATTGGAAAGTCATAATATAGACTTCTATGTCACTGACTGACTCACTCGAGAACGCACAGGGTGACCAAAATTTTTTTTTTCTATATTATAACATCTATGTCACTCACTAACTTACTCACTCCAGAACGCACAGGGTGACCAAAAAAAATTCGTCCGTGTGATATATTTTATATATGTATTTTTTCTATATTAGAGCTCCATTTCACACGAGGTATCGCAGAAACCGATTCTTTATTCGTTTCTTTCCCCGATTGCCTATGATACAGGTTTTAATGCGACTTAAACATATTTTCGACGAAACCACATGATGTACTGTGGTTATACATAAATGAAATAAAAAATATTTCAAGGCCATTTTTACTATGCGAAGAGATTTCAAAAATGGTTTTTTTGTCCATTTTGTGACACATACATAAACATTGTCTATTACGACTTGTTGGCCTTGAAAAAGTTACCAAGTTACAAGGTTACCTCTTGTGGCATCAGACATAAACGGCTAGGTGACACTCGAGAACGCAAAGGGTGACCAATTTTTTTTCCAATATTATAATTTTTCTATATTATATTATAAATATTAAATATATATTAGAAGTTTTACTTCAGTAGTGTGGTCTAAAGCACACTTAATTTTTTTATCCAATTTTTTTTTTATTTCATCTACTTATCTATATAAATAAAACAAAGTCGTGTTAGTTACACCATTTATAACTCAAGAACGGCTGGACCGATTTTTATGATTTTTGTTTTGTTGGATTTGACTCCGTTCCGAATAGCATAATAACTATTAAAACATTGGAAAAATTCACAAAAAAAAAAGTTATCAAGAAAATTCATTTTCTCATATATTTAGTACATTTTGTTTTTTTTATTTTGTTCGTCTCAATACAGTGGTGGTTTAGGAAAAAAGAAAAGTCGGAAAAACTCAAAAGGGAAGCCCCAAAAATCTAATAAAAAAATCTTTTTTTTATATGAATTTTGTAGGTGTAGTTTGTATGTGACGAGTGGTGCAGTGGTTAAAGCTTCGGCGCTTGGACCGCAAGGTACTGGATACGAATCCGACTGGAGGCAGCATGCATATTTACCATTTTATTTTTTATCCAATTTTTTTTATTCCATCTACTTATCTATATAATTCTTGATGGAAATGTAGGATTATTTTTCTTCGATGCGCCCAGTGGAACTGGGAAAGCATTCCTCATATAATTGATTTTGACCACTGTTCGTGCGAGATCCAATATTGCTGTAGCAGTTGCTTAGCGTTGAAATTGTCGTTAGATCTTCAATCGGCTGAAAACCCGACTTGCAACATTGCGAAACATTCAGCAATGGCGAAAGTTTTGGTAGCAAGTAAAATCATCATCGATTATGAATGTACAATGGCGCACAAATGCGCATTTGAAGCATTCAATCGAACTATGAAAGATCTACGCAATGACTCAAGATGTTTTGGAGGCGCAATGATTTAACTGTCCGGCAATTTCCGTCAAAAAATACCAGTGATTCCAAGATTTACCGCTGTCGATGAAATAAACGCTTGCCTCAAATCATCGACTCTGCGTGGCGCTATGTGATGAAACTTCAGCTGGCGACAAACATGCGACTTGCATTGTTAAACCAGAGACAACTTAACAGAGATATTTCATTCTATGTAAACGTAAAAATTTAAACTGCGAGTTCATTACGTATACGCAGTTTAACGAAAAATGACAGATACAACGATGATATTGGAATTGTCAGAAATATATTTTGTTTTCATTTTTTAGCTCGAACGAAAATTTAATTTGATTGTCTGTGGTTAAACGATCCATCTGCCGAAGATTTCTCCAAGCAATTGCTGACTATCGGTAATGGCCGTGTTCCGGTCGACGAATCGAACAGATTGATTTCGTTTCCTCAGAACTTTTGAATTTTGTTTCAACGAAGGACGAGCTCATCAACAAAGTGTTCCCGAACAATATTACTAACCACAAAAATCACAATTGGGTGAGTGAACGAGTAATTCTTGCGGCAAAGAACAAAAATGGGGATCACTTAAATTTCACAATTCAAAATCTAATCGTCGGTCCACTTCATTCCTTCAAATCTATCGTTGTTTAATAACTTTGTTTAATAACTTTAAAATGTTGTTTAATAACTTTAAACAACATTTATTGATTTTGAGGCGGTACGAAGTTCGCCGGGTCAGCTAGTATATAATAATTCTGGTTTATTGAACGCAATTGTTACTTGGAATGGTTTATCTATGGATTTAAAACATATAAATTCTTTTGAAAAATTTAAAATTTCAATTTTTGATGTAATTATACAGAAACATGGTTACGAGTAATTATTATGTATGTACATATTATATATTATGTAAATATTGTATATAATATGTAAATACTTTTACTATGGTTTTGTGTAATTTAAATTTGTTTATTTTTGTTTGTGATTTCTTGTAAATATGTCTGTAACATAAAAGCTTAGTCTTAAATTATGGTTTAATAAATATTATATTATTATTATTATTATTATTTCTAGGCCAACAAAATTAAGCATTACGCGGTACTGGTAGTGGTGGAGAAAAATTTTTTACTCGTGGCAACGGCAACTTTTTAAAATTTTTAGAATATCTGGCAATGTTTGTTCCGCTTATGCAAGAGCACCTCTGTAAAGTTACTGATAATGAAATAGATGATCATTATTTAGGAAAAATTATTCAAAATGAATTGATTCAACCTCTTGCAAATAATATTATGAAAAAAATTATCGAGAGTGTTCTTTCTGCAAAATATTTTTTAATAATTTTAGATTGTACTCCAGAACTCAGTCATATCGAGCAAATGACGATGATCATTCGGTTTGTGATTATAAATAAATAGATAATGAAAAAGTTGAAGTTATCATTAAGGAACATTTTTTGAGCTTGGTACCGTTAAAATCCACAACAAGTAAATATATAGTAGAAATTATTTTTAAAGAGTTAAATACACAGTTGAAAGGTATGACTTTGGATGCTTAATATAGCTACGTGGACAAGGTTACGTTATCGGAAGTGAAAGAAAAGGAAAATAGAGTACAGAAAAAAAAATTGGATATAAATTCTAGAGCTTTTTTCTTCCTTGCAATGCACATTCATTAAATTTAATTCTTAATAAAGCTGTAGTTAATGATGCTTTTTGGTTTCGTACAGCGTATATCCCTTTTCCGGGCCGCGATCAGAATTGTGTAGCAAAAATCGTGTGCGAAAGAGAATCATGAAAAAACAAAAAACAATAACCTTTACAAACTATGGTTTTTTGCATACACATTTTTGTATGCCGGACTTAAGTTGAAGCAAAAAAAATGTACTTAAAGGATATATCCCTTTTTCTACCAGAGAATTTTGTTTTGTTTCAATGTAAGTCTAAACCACACTAATGTGTGAGTAAAAAATGACAGGTTGTAATGTCTTCCGGATTTTAACGGATCTTAGCCAAATCGGAATTATTTTTGAATAAAAAAACTTTATAGTTTGATTTTTTTTTTACATAATGGCGGTATAGTATGGCATCGTGGTTGATGACGGCAATGTGTAGTATAGCGATTAGCGACTTGTTGCGCTGCTGTTGGATGCAGACGAACTGTCTTTTATTTTTTATTCTCGTTTTTTAGTTGAACGTCAATGTGAATTTAACTATAGCATGGTGTTAGTTGTGTGGTTGGTATGCGTGTGTGCTATGGTTACACGCTCGATTGAATTTGCGTTGAATCAACCGCTAAAAGCACTTAAAGTTAATTATTGGAAATTAATGAAACCGTCCATCTTAAAATTAACTCAAGTGATAAGGCTTCGGATGAAATAAACTCAACTAATGTTTTGGAGGCAATAATTTTTTAATTATTTCAAAAGCCACTCGATATTAATTTCAAATTTTTTAATTAAATTTATAGCTTGCTTGCTTAAATGCATCGAGTTTTCTTATAGTAAAAATAGCAGCATAGAAAAAAAGAAAAATAGAAGGTTCACATTGAATCGACACAAGTATTTAGAATATTGTTTTAACTTAATATTTTAATTTTTTATTTAATACTTTACATTGTATTTACTCGTATTATATCGGTACAATTAAACTAATCAATTCTTTACCATTTTCGCTGTTTATATAGCGCTTCTAGAGATGCATACTAGATTTATTGAATAACACGGTAGAGTCCATAACGATAATCTGGACAAATGGAATAATTTTTATTTTTAAGCATTTTTGTTTAAAAAAAATGCTATATGGTTTCAGTTTGCCGTCTGGGTGTGATGGTGTTAAATAGGTGAGAGTCTTTGATTAATCCGATATTTTTGTAGTATATATTCAAATATTTGTTCACGTAGCCAGGACAGTTGTTGCTGCTAATTGGATATTAAATTTGAGTCTACTAGATCTCTATATAATATATTCAACCATTTCCTGATTAAGTGGTCCTTCAAGAACCGTTTATATTTCATAATATTAGACTCTATTCTAATAGCTTGGAGAAGCTCATTAAATAGAGCAGGGCCCATATAAAATGGATTACTTTGGGAGCAGCTTGTACTTACGGCATTTAAATAATATAATGAACTTGTATTTTTTGTATAATATGAGTGTACTTCAGATACGGTTAGATAGGAGTCAGATTACATTTCATTAGGGCCATCTGAGCTTTCTTAATAAATATCAATAATTTAAATTTCCCTACAATCTCTAAGGGAAGTGTTTTGGGAGAGTAGAGAGATTTAGTCGACGTTAGTACTTTCAGGCACTTGATATTGTTTATGATTCTGTTTTGCAGAACTCAAAGACTTTTGGTGGAAATTTTCAGTGTGATAGTCCACAGAGAGCTCATATAACTCAATCTAGAGTTGATATAAGCGTCATAGAATAATCAAGATGTTCTTTCATCAATGAGACTTCTTATTCTCTTAAGGTCAGATTGATTTTTTAGCTTACAGTACCTGTTCCTTCCATTTCAGGTTTTGGTCAATGATAAGCCCCAAGTATATAGTAGTTGCAACTTGAAGTATTTTATTATTAGTCACTTCCAAGTAACGAGGCCGCTCCGGTGGCAAAGTGGTCAGCATGATTGCTCCAGCGACCGGAGGTGACCAGTTTGATCCCCTCATTCTATTATGAAACCTCATTTGAGACGGCCAAATCTCTTGATGCGGGATATAGTGCCAGAAAGAGAGAGACAGTAACGGGCAAAATGCGCAGCAAACTTTTTGTTTTGGAAAATTATGTAGTTTGTCTTTAACATGTTCATGTGCATTTTATTAGCAGTCAGCCAATATTCTACTTTAATAATATCTTGTGCCATTCGATCAAGAAGGTTTAGAGCATCTGAAGATTATTTACACTAGAACAGAATCATCCCCGTTCATAAAAAGTTTTCCAAACAAGTCTATTTGAATATGTCATTAACGAAAAAGTTAAAGAGAATTGGACCAAGAATAGAACCCTGTGGCACACCAGATACCATAATCAGCGGCTCGCTCTTAATGCCATTTACAACCGTGTATTGGACATGGCTAGTGAAACAAGATGTTAAAATGGAGAGGGTGGCTACGGAAGGATTTAACTTTGTAATTTTTGAAAGTAGGATTTTATGTGGCACAGTGTCGAAAACTTTTTTAAGGTCTATAGAGAGCGTCGATACATATTCCTTGCGCTCTAATCCCAAATAGATTTCATTGAGAACAGACACTGCTGCTGACTATGTGCTCGATGCTTCGACAAATCCAAATTGGTTAGAATGTATAATTTTATTGCACTTAAAATATTCATTTAATCTAGCTACAATTATTTTCTCAAATATTTTTGAGAAAACATTCGAGATTGAAATTGGCCGACAGTTAGATGGAAGCATTTTATTTCCCGCTTTGAAAACAGGGTGAACTATTGAAGTCTTGAGACAGTCCGAAAAGTGGCCAACGGATTCATTGATTAATATAATGGTTAAGGGGATGAAAAAAGTTTTACATTTTCCGAAGCAGTTCGATTAAGATTATTTATTATTGTAGTAAATTCCAAATAATCAGTAACTGAGAAATTAAGTTCCGGGAGCCCTTCATATTTTAAGTAACTGGAAAAATGGGGTATTGTAGTATGGTTGGTTGTTCCATCAGTTAAGTTTCCAATGTTTATAAAGTATTCGTTAAAAATATTAGCAATGTCGTATGAGTAATGTTTAACTTCTGACAAATCGTTAGCCAGTGCAATAATTGGATTCCCAGAGTACTTATCATCTTTGTTAAATATCAGTTTTTTAGAATCGTCCAAGTCGCTTTGGAATTTGAGGTTGAACGTTGATTTGAACCACTCTTTTAGTATAAATTACTTGGTTCCGAAAATACTTGCATTTTTCTTTATAGTAATAGTTACGAGGATATTTGTTTTTCAGACGATAAAAGACGACATTTCTTATCTTTAAAATAGATACAAATTCTTCGGTTACCTTAGTTGAGTGACAACTACCAGTGCTATAGTGAGTGACAACTACCAGTGACAACTACCAGTGATATATTCAGCAATAAAAATTACCCTCTGAAAGAATATTCATTATAACCGAACAACTAATATCGGATCGACAGTGAAGGATAAAATCATTTTCTTCAAGCAAAATACTTATTTGGCCACATTAAGAAAATTAATCATTTTTTTTTATTTTGTAAAAGAAATGAAGTTCTTCTTAACTTCCTTTATATTTTTCTTAGTTTTCCATTTTAGAAGTTAGTCCTATCAACAGTCCTGCTTAATTGTAACATTTAGGAGAATTAAAATAATGTAACTGTTTTTCTGGAAATAAACTTATTTGCTCATATAAGTCCGTCGAATTTAAAACTATCGGAATCTATTGATAGTTCAACTTCGAACTATCAATAGCTATCGATGTTGCCGATTATAGATATTTCTCCACCTACAATGTGTTTTGCTATTGTTTGAGCACGCTACCAGTGTGAACCAGATGAATAAAAGCAAACTCTCATATTAAAACTAGTTGAAGTTAGAGAAATAGGGAATTTCAAATCTCCATATTTATACTAGTTTGAAAACGTTGCAAGCCTCTTAAAATAAAAAGTCCCAATACCATTTTAAATTTCATTTTATTTAAAACGAAACTGGCAAAATTCGTTGAATTCAAAGCTTGTTAGAAACACACGTTCCACATATATCTAAATTATGTGATATTCTCGAATTAATTATTTTAATTAAAATCGTTTTCGTATATAGTCAATCAAAATGAAACTCTTACCGTGTAATACCAAAAAGAAACAACAAATAATTAGCTCGTCATACGTGCATAAATGTGTGTAATAGAAAATCTCTAAAAAATTAAAAGAAATTAATCAATACCAAGCAACGAAAACGTGTAGCATTTTTACTGTTAATTTTGTTAAATTTTCTTTACGAAAAAAAATAATTATTTCTGAAAATGACAAGTTGAACGTTTTGATCTAAGAAGAAAATATTATGTTGTTTATGGTAAATGACATGAAAGAGGAAAATAATGCCGAAAAATAAAATTGGCGCATAAAATTATGAAAATGAAAAATTGTTTAAATATAAAAATATATTATTTATTTTATATCAATACGAACCGAATTTTTTTGTCATTCAATGGTAATATTTATTTTTTATGAATGATAATTAATCTTTAGAGGATTTTGTAATATTATATATTTATTATAAATAAACAATTTTCATTTTTATAGATACGTATATATTATGTGTATTCGAACAATATTCATTTTAATTATTATTTCTGATTGAATAATGATTGTATTTTTTTGCGCCAGGCACCCTTGCGAGTTGATGATAGTTAGGTATGTTGGCAGGTATAAAGACCGCATAAAGGTTAATTGATTTGGTAATTTATCAGAAAATTAAAATTTTTATATCAAGACTAAATTACAAACACATATACATTAAATGACATGTATCCTTTTTTCTTGCTGTATAAGACGAACTATAAATAGACATATGCGGAAAAATGAATGTGAAAGAAAATTCCTCCACTAAACTTAATTTTTTTTTGCTTGATAATTAATTATATAACTGCTTGGTTCGTAATACACATTGATTTATATCATTAAATCTTCTTATAAAATGAATATTGATACACATACAAACATGTACGTACTATCTGATGGTTTAGTATTTGTAATTAGGAAAAATTGCGATATTGAACATGAATAAAAAGTAATTATTCTCAGGTTCATAATTTTTTGTTATTAATTTTTTTTTAGCTGAGGTTTTATTTTGTAACGATTATCGAATTACTGTACTAAAAATTCGAATTAAGTTGAGCTTCTGGCCTCTAGTACTGGCCTAGTTTTTGATATTTTGAAGTGTCGTAATGGTGATGAATTCGGTACTTATAGCGCCACTTTACTAAATCACTGTCTAAATCAGACTTACACTGGCTGTAGAAAACAAAGAAAGATTAAAAAACACCACGTAACTCACAAATAATTTGTTAAATGTTGATGCAAACTGGTATAAGTGGTAGTAGTCCATCCATAATGCCATAATATTTTTGGACTCACTTGATGGATTTACCACCAATGAAGCAAAAATCATTAAAATCTGGATTCGAAACCAAATTGCAGATCTTTTGTAACGAAATTACTACCGTTCCATCCAAAAATAAATTTGTTTTAGGCCGGAATTTCACTATAAAAGATCTTTGACAAAGTTGATTTATAAACATTTTAATCAATATTCTTTGATAGTGTAATATACATGTTTTATAAAACTATCACTTTTATAATGTTTTATGTTTATGTTTGGCGACCAAACACAATTGGACGGCAAAACCCACAAAAATATTAATTCAAGAATATGAGGCGAAAGAATTTTGCTAGAAAGCGAAGTGTGACCATTAGTCTGTCCTCCACACTTATTGAAGTTCGTAAGTGTGTTTCCTGTCGTTTAATTAACGGCGAAACTTTGTGGACAATAAAATTAAATTAATTATCATCCATTCTTAAATATTTTATGTTTTTAATTTTGATGGACACCTTTTCAATCCCGATCCTCGATACCCAGGATTTCACCCAGATTCTTTTTTTCTGTTTCTGTCCACGATGGTCGTTGTTATTCCATTTTTACTGAAGTTTAAGGAAAATTTTAATAATTTATAAATTAAGTTTTAGTGTAATCTCTTAATAACAGTTAGTGTTTAATTAATAAAATAAAATAAATTTAGACAATTAAAACCTTAAAATGCTTTAACCCACTCGTGACCAAAGTTTTCTTATTGATTTTTTTAATATTTTTTGCTTTTTCATTAATATAGTTTATTTTAGTCATAAAATATTTTAATCATTTCAATCATAAAATATTTCTTGGTTTATATTAAATCTATAAAAATCAAAAAATTTGATTTAATATCATTAACTATTTACTTACCAATAATTTCTTGTCCTTGAATCCATTATTTTTTAAATAAAATTACACACTTTTTCAAACCCTTAATTGTGCTTACAAACGTATACAAACGTATTTTATCCCTTTTCCTGACAGACAATTTTTTTTTGCTTCAATTTAAGTTGAAGTTACATCCCACACAAATGTGTGTGTAAAAAATGACAGATTGTAATGTCTTCCGGATTTTAACGGATCTTAGTTAAATCGGAATTCTTTTTGAAAAAAGGTAATATGTTATATAAATCATATAACATATTAATTATTCGTTTTTGATAACATATTAATTATTTTACTATTATTATATTTATAGTGTTATTTTTCGGACGAAAACGATTTAAAAATCCTTTCAACGTGTACTAATCCATAACCATAATGTGGAAAAAATACAAGTGATCTTAGAATGTATTAAAAATTGTTTCCGGTTGTTTAAAAATGGTTCGGTGGTTTTGTTAAATGTCAATATGTATTTGCTATAGTCATTTTGGTTATTTTATAGTGACAGGAAGTATTTTTTGGTTAATGTACGTTGTACATATATTCATACAAAAATTTCATATTTTTTTTGCATTTAATTAAATTAACTTATTAATTATTTAAAAATGTGTCCTAAAACATCATCAACACCTGGAAGTGAAATTAGTTGCAATAGAAAGCGAAAAGCAACCTCCTTGGAATTAAAGTTAGACGTATTACAGCGGTTTAGAAAAGGCGAAAAACTTTCCCAAATTGCTTCAACATTGGGTCTTGCTACGTCCACTGTAGGAACGATTCGTGACAATAGAAGCAATATTGAGGAGCAATCCCAATCAGCGAGACCTCTAATTGTTAAAAAATTAGCAAAACATAGAAGTAGCACAAAGGAAAGGATGGAAAAACTCTTGGGATAATGGATAAAGAACAATAACCAGCTAAATATTCCAATGAGCGTAATGGTCATCCAAGAAAAGGCAAAGTGTATCCACGAAAATTTACAATCAACATTAGGTCAGTTCAAAAATCGAACCATTCAGTGCAAGTAATGCTTTTCCTGAAATATTGAAAAAAAAGATCAATGAAGGTGGGTACGTACCGCAACAAGTAGTATTTAATGCTGATGAAAATGGGCTTTACTGGAAGCGGATATCTGGCTGGACATACCTAGCTAAAAACGAGGTGACTGCTATGGGGTATAAGGTTTCGAAAGAAAGATTGACCCTACTTCTTGGAGGTAACGCATCGGGTGATTTTACGTTAAAACCTTTCTTAACCTTTCTTAATTTATTTGTCAGAAAACCCCGATCTCTTAAAGGAAAATATGATAAAACAAAATCGCCGGTTATATTCAAGTCAAACATGAAAGCTTGGATGACTGCTAAACTTTTCGAGAATTGGTTCAAAAATGAATTTTGCCCATCGGTTAAAAAATATTGCGAGATAAATAACCTCAGTCATAAGGTATTACTCCTCCTAGATAATGCGCCAGGACATCCTGTGAATCTTAATGAGGTTTCAGATCACGTACGAGTTGAGTTTCTTCCAAAGAATACCACATCCCTGATTCAGCCGATGGGCCAAGGTTTAATATCGACGTTCAAGGCCAACTATTTGCGACGATGGCAACGATTTTCAGTCAACCAAGTTCCAGGGAATGGAACTGTTCCGAAAAATAGAGGGACAGGTGTAGTTAAGTTTATTATTAATTTATTAATTCATGTTCTCATTAAATAATCTCTTTTATTAATTTAATTGATTTCTTGCATATCTTTTCTCTTTTTCTTTTGTTCATTATTAAAATTTAATGATTTATTGATGATGTGTACTGTGTAGTTATGTAGTCTTTCTTATCTTTCTTTTTGAACAAATTTTAATTAATTCTTGGATTTCAATAATATCTTTTGTAAATATAATGTTTTGCCTGCTATAATGTTTTGCCTGCTTAATAGTGATTTTTTAATTAGTGAATTTAACAGGAAATAAAAGAAACATAAGTATCGGGATGTTATTATGGTAAGTTGGGTTGTCAAAGTTCAACAGCCCTGCTGGCTAGTTAAATTTCACTTTTCATTCTGTTTTTTTAATTTTATTTCATGCGGTCTTATCAAGGATCGTACGAGTGTTCAGAAAATCTCACGCCCAATCCCTGATCCCCAGCCAATGGCGACCGCCTGAACATTAGAACGGTTAATTCTGTTAACATTCAAGATTTGATTAGGTATGAGAACAGCAGTCATTTGTGACCTTGCTAGTTGTTCTCATTCATACCCATGATATTTCTGGTCCTGTTACACTTTTATCATGGCCACCCTATTCGAACTGAGATATAAAAGAGATAGTCTAGGTTTAGTTATGGCAAATAACAACCTCTCTCTCTCTCTCTCTCTGGCTTTCACATCCCATGAAGGGATTTCGCCGCCTGCACTAAGGCCCTCCATCCATCTCGATCCACCGCTCTCGTCCTCCAGTTTCGACATCCTAATATTCGTAGATCTTGTTCGATGTCGTCGCGCCAGCGTAGTCGGGGTCTTCCTCTACGACGTACTCCGGCTGGTTGTTGGTGGAACACTTTATTTATCATCCAATGTTGTGGAGACCTTGTAACGTGGCCGAGCCATCTCACTCGATTGGATTTGATGAATCCGATAATATCGCTGCCTCCGAGGAGTTGCTTTATTTCGTGATTCATACGAATCCGATATTCGTTGTTCGCAACTTTAATTGGACCAAAGATTGAACGGACAACCTTCCTTTCGAAGGTAGATAATAATCTACAATCGTTAAAGGTCATGGTCCAGCTCGCGCTTCCGAAAGCCAGCAAAGGTCTTAGAAGTGCTTTATAAAGTGCGAGCTTGCACGACTGCGATAGATGTTTCGATCGCAATAATCTTGATTTGGCGTAGAAAACTCGTTGTCCGGCTGCGATTCGGGCTTTTATTTCTGCCTGCATATCGTTCGACGATGTTATAACTGACCCGAGGTATTTAAAGTTTTCGACGCTATCAAAGTTGTGGTCGCCAATTCCGAAATTTGCCGTAGAGATGTTCCTAGGTGTTACTAAATATTTGGTTTTACTGCTGTTCACCTCCAAACCAAGTCTTCTTGCGCAGCGATCGAGCGGTATGAAACTATCTTTGATATCGCTAGGTCTTCGGCCAAGAAGTACGATATCATCTGCATATCCAAGAATTTGGCCTGACTTATGAAATATACAGCGCGAGGTTTCGATGTTGCTTTTCCTCACTACGTACTCAAGCGCCAGATTGAACAGCAAAGGCGCGAGTGCATCACCCTGTCGAACACCAGATGTTATTTCAAAGGGGTCTGACACAGATCCTTCAATTACAATTCTACATACAGACCCGGATGTTGTTAATTTACACAGAGAAGCGAGTTTCTCTGGGATTCCCAGGCATATGAGCGCGGCCCATAGGTTGTCGCGGTTTATACTGTCATACGCCTGTCTGAAGTCTATATATAGCTGATGTATGGTTATGTTATACTCCCAACATTTTTCCAAGATCATCCTCATGGTGAAACACTGTTCAGTGGTCGATCGGTTGGGACGAAAACCACACTGATAGTCGCCAAGTACAACGACTAGATCGTATAAACTTGTTGCAAGAATAGCACCTCCGAGTTTAATTAATTCTTCGGGGATTCCATCGAGAGCAGGTGCCTTGCCGTTTTTCAATCGACCAATAGCTGCGTCTACTTCCTCTACTGTGGGATATTCGACAAAGACCTCTTCACCTGGCGGAGCTATTGCTCTAATGGGGGTCACTTCGTCATTCCGACTTAGCAGATTTTGAAAGTAGGTTTGCCATACTGAGAGAACATCAGCCACGTTTGTTCTCAGCTCTCCATTCCCGTCTTTGATGGCTGTACTTCTTGGGTGGAAATCTTTAGTGAGATTCCTGGCGTTAGCAAAACAGTCCCTTGAGTTTCCTAGTTCCGCTTGGAAGCTGATGTTTTCGATGCATAATCTCATATGTTCGCGCTTCTTTTGTCGAAAAAATTTAGTCGTGGCTTTCCTAGCGCGGTGATATTCTGCTAAAGTGCTTCTGGTGTTGCGAGCCAACCATTTTTCACGAAGCGTTCGTTCATTTTCGACGACCCTTCGGCATTGATCATCGAACCAATCGTTGCGGGGCCTCGGAGGTCTTCTTCCGATGGTATTTTGCGCCGCGGTTGTTATGGCTGACTGTATAGCGTGCCACTGCTCCTGGATGTTAGGAGGAGCTTCTTCATTGTTATGGGGCCGGTCTAAATAATTAGTGACAGCTGATTGGTAACTCTGCAGTGACGTTTAGTCTTTTAGAGCATCAACATTCCATCGAACGGTCTTTTGTGCTTGTCTATTAAACGTAGAAACTGTCATCTTATACTTAAATATGACAAGCATGTGATCGCTGTCCGTGTCTGCACCTCTGTAGGATCTAACGTCAGATATGCTGGTGGAGTGTCTCTTGGACACCATGACGTGATCGATTTGGTTTTCCGTTCTTCCATCATTCGATCTCCACGTTACTTTGTGGATTCTCTTATGTGGGAAAAACGTACTTGATACAACTAAGTTGTATGTTATTGCCAGGTCAGTGACGCGTTGGCCGTTGTTGTTACTAGTTAGGTGCAGGCTGTTGGGACCGATGTGCGATGTATTTTCTGCACTCCTACCGATTTTTGCATTAAAGTCGCCCACGATGATTTTAATGTCGTGGTGCGGTATGTTGTTGATGACTTCCTCGAGCTCGACAAAGAAGAGATCTTTGATGTCATCTGATTTATCTTCGGTGGGTGCATGCACATTAACGATCGTGATCGAGGAATGTATTTTTGTAGGGAAATTTAAAATTTTAACCTGGCATCACTGTAACACCACAAACCAAACAGGCGAATCCCAAAAACTGATTCCGTTCGAGAGTGAACTTGATGATGTGTTCGGCAATCGGCCTGTATGTGGTCGTTCCAGTGCCAACTATGTCATTGGACATTCCATAACGACATCTTCAAACTCCACTTTCTTTGTTTCATTAAGATCCTCTTCATGCACCTAATCTATTTATAGCGAAGATCATTTAACAGATTATTCATTATTCGATCATTCTTCATCCAGCATTCACTTCCCAAACACTCAATCATCCTCTGTAACGATTGTGCATTAAAACAATATGGATGATGTTTTGTTTTGTTAAAATCAATAAAAATTAATAACTAAATTGAATTACCAATTATTTGTGACTAAAGATATATTTTCATTTACAATTAAGAAAATAACTACACTTTATAAAAAATGTTTACTTAAATAAAAATCACAATTGTTAATGGTGAAACATGGAAAATTTGAGTTTAACATAGCATGTAAATCGAGCTTTTCCTGGGAAGTTATGTTTCTTATTTACTTCTTTGGATAACATTAATGTGAATGGACAAACATATATAATAATAAAGTGATAAATAATATAAATATATAATAATCTAGAAAAGCTGTTATGCCTTATACTAATACACGTCACCATAATTAATCTATGTGATTCAAGCTACGTAAAAGTTCCCGTAAATACCGAAGCGCGAAAAAAAAAATATATTGTTAGTGTACGTACGAAAGCGTAGTTGTGGAATAGAATAATAAACTCCATCCAATTTGAAATAATGTTTTATTTAGACCACCAACGATAATAGAGATATTCTATTATATATATATTATATATATTATATTTATATAAATATATTTATATTTATAATATAATATCAAGAAGCGAGTTAAATCAAGTGAAATACCTCTACGTAAGCCGTTTGAAAATTTTTCGAGTGTGCCTGTAAATTCCCCATACACCAAGAATTTATTACTATATTGTTGCGCTTCAAAGTAACCCAGGGCATTCCATGTTGCATTAGAATGTGCATATAAACGAATGAAGCGGAATACCAACGAAAAAGAAAGCACCCGTATAATTCCCGACACGCATATGGTACCCCAAGCAGATAGCGAATAGCGGATAGCTGTGTTAAGGACACCATCCCAACAACAAACAACATTTATTTTCGGTGACGTAAATATTTCATTATTATTTTTTTTAAACATTTTTATATTATACATGTACGCCCTTAATTTTCTTCTTAATATTATTATGAACCTATACTAGTATTATTGATAGTAATTTAGTAATTATTGTTGTTAATTTGTTATTGTTACATACTTTCAATGTGAATGGATTTTTTTTCTCCTTGTCATTACTTGAATTTAAATTTTACAGTCGGTTCATGACATCATGTGTCGAGGTATATTTTGTTCAAAGTTTTCTTGTTTGAGTTAGCGTTAGTATAATGTTTAGAGATTACTACCGTCCTATTGTAGGGGATGATTGTTGTTGTAGCAGAAGTAATTTGTTCTTGAAGCTTCTCCTTCCGTTAGCACACTTAAGCAAATCATTATTGTAAAATGGCTTCCCTTCACCACGAGTATAAAAGAATCCTCCTAGCCACTGATTGCTATCCGCAGATGACAAGTATGCCTTGTGTTGTTGGGCGGACCCAAGGCCATACGTTACACCTCTTCCAACAGCCTACCATAAAATAATATATTTTATACCTCCGCTACTCTTTCACTAAATAAAACTCAATCAGTTTCCCCTAATGCTTTATTACCGAATACTCAATTAGCCTCTTCTACCAACCTTGTCACAAATCTCAATCATCAACCTACAGTTTACGAAATATTTCTCCAACACACCAAATATTCACTCATCTATCTCCACCGCTCACGAAACAATCAATCATGTTCCGAGACAACTGCATCAAATACTCCTATCACCACAGTTTTCCCCGAAATTTCCAATCAAAATCGATCGCTAAAAACAGGACATATTTAACCAGCAAAAGGAATTATTATTATCATTAATTATTATTTTTAAATAACTTTTTTTATTCACATTAAATTACACTGCTCGAAATAGTTATATAGGACAATAAATTTGTTTCTGTTTTTTTTAACAAACTCTTATTTTATTTTCATTTGCGTCAGATCATTTGCCAATGCAGATTACATATAGATATCAATTCGGTTAGTTTTCGTTGTACCTACATCATTATGTATAGCAGTTTATTCTGATTGGTCGAAGGATAGGAGAAAGGCTATATAAGACAAAACTTGGAGTTCATTTATTTAATTCATTAAGAACAAAAATACTAAAAAAAAGTGCATCTTAGTAGTTTTTGTGAATTTCATTGTTGTTAATAACATCCGCCAATCATCGCACAGTGGATTCTTTAATGTTTGGAGAACAGAAACATCAATTTTTTCCCATTCCTCCCATCCCTACTCATTCAAGAGTGTCTTAAGCTCTGAAAGTAGTAAATTGACCTCCATTTTTTAAGGATGTACTACTGAATAATGGTTCTCTTAAGCCTGGTTTTCAAAAGCCTGGTTTTAAAAGCCTAGTTTTCAAAAGCTTGGTTTTTAAAGGTCTGGTTTTCAAAAGCCTGGTTTATTTAAATCCTGGTTTCAAAATCCTGGTTTTTAAAAACATCTTTATTTTGATTAATTCGGGCCGGCCCGAATTAATCAAAATAAAGATGTTTTTAAAAACCAGGATTTTGAAAGCCAAGATCGATAGATAACGTAAACTTAAAAAATTAAAAATTTAAACAAATATTTAAATTTATCATTTCCAGGATATTTTTAGAACTAAACAAAAAGTGTCTTTGTTTAGCATTTTCTGTATGTCATCTATTGAAATATAAATGAACTAAAATTTAAAATTTTGTTCGTTAATCGGTGGTAAAATTGTTGATTTAATTTGATATAAAATGTCATCTTATGGGTATTTTTATAAATAAAATCATTTCACGGGCACTCGGGAGGTCGCTGCGCTCCTCCCTCCCGCTTAGTCCTCCGAGGGGCTTTTAATTTGAATTTCGGGGGACGTAGGAGCGAGGATCAGCAAACATGTCGCACTGCGTACCGCACATAGGAGCAGATTATATACAATATAATAATTACACGTATTTTGTTTATGTTTTTTCGGGGAAAAATGGTACATTTTTGGGATTTACCGTATTTCGTTTGTTGCTTTTGTAATTTGTTCTTCCTGCGTGCAATCTGCTTTATCAGTGTTATTTAAACAAAAGGAATATAATTATAAAATAATACCATGGATATTATTTCAACTAATAAAGGAAAGGAGAAGTTAGTTTTTAACGGGTATGAGTACCATATGGAGAGAAGTGGTAAAACATTTCAATGGACGTGCGCCGCTAGGAAACCAATGTTATGCAAATCACGTGTGGTAATGAAGGTGATTGATAGGCTACATGTACCGCAAAAGGGGCCTTCGAAACATTGGCATGAACCCAAAGCCCATTGTAAGTCAATTGGCAAAGCGAATGCCAATTTTAAAGCGGAGGGAAAAACAACTTTAAAACCATCGCAAATAATACGTAATACTGTTGTTGATTGTGAACAGGACGTACGCGTTTATTTACCAAACAAACATGCGCAGCAACAAAAAATTACTCGAGTAAGACGCACAGCATTGAAGGAGCCTGATAACATTGAATCGATAAACTTACCGGAAAGTATAAAATTCATCGAAGGCGAACAATTGTTCTTTCGCAGAAATATTTTAACCAGCAATGCGTAATAGTATTAGAAACACATTCGAGCCTTTCATTATTAGCTAAAGCTGATTATTGGCTAATGGACGGGACATTCGAGGTGATTCGCATTTACTGATTTTGAAAAGGCGAGTGTAGCGGCATTGAAACAGTTATTCCCGGATGCTCAGTTTAAAGGTTGTTTGTTCCATTTTGGGCAAATTATTTGGAGAAAAGTACAGGCTCAAGGCTGTGCCATAAAATATGGCAACGACGAGATATTTCAGCTTACAAATTCGAATGCTAAAAAGTTTAGCCTTTCTTCCGTCGGAATAAATTATAATATATTATAATGATTTAAAAAAAATATTCGATCTTGATGCTCGAAAGATATCAAAATGGTTCGAGAAGAACTACTTGATTGGGAATACATCCAATAAGGCGAAAACGGCACCGAAACCGCAGTATCATCCTTACTTTTGGTCGGTATGGGACAATGTGAGGAATAATTTACCGCGAACCCAAAACTCTGTGGAAGGGTGGCATCGAAGATTACAAGTTTTTGACCGGAAAACCACATATTGGCTTAAACAAATTAATTTCCGAACTTGGAAGAGAACTAATAATGGGAAAAACCCGAATAAGTCAGATGCGTTCCATCCCAATTAAAGAGAAAATCAATGTCAAGACATTTAAAAATAATGAATGTAATGGATCAGCGAGGAATTATGACCAAAACAGAATATCTTAAAAATATTGAATATAATGTTGGGCTCAGTACCTGAATTACTTGAAATCTATCTAGTCATTATTATTATTTAATCCTAGTCATTATAAATTGAATTAAAAACGTATAATTTTTTTTTTGAATTTTAAATTGTAAAACGTTCTTTTCAGAACGACCACAAAATAATTAAATCAAAAGAATAATTTATTTAGAGAAAACTTAATAGTTTACTTAAAAAATTAAATTTATTATTAATTTGAAATTTTAGTTCATTTATATTTCAATAGATGGCACTAGTTTGACATACACAAAATGCTAAACACAGACACTTTTTGGTTAGTTATTTTGCTTTAAATTAAGCATTTTAATTTGTTTCGTTAAATATTTAAATACATTTTCATTTTTGTATTAAGATTTATTTTATTTATAAAAATATCCCTAAGATGGCATTCTTTATCAAATTAAATAAACAATTTTTTAGTTCAAATTATAACCACCTTAAACAAATTTATATTAAATTTTAAACCAAAGCGGAAATAATAATACGTAAAAAATTGAAATATCCATTAGATGGCAGCACATACTGTTTACATTTTTAGTTAGTGTTATGTCCATTTTCACAAAAATGTCGCAACAGTCAATTGCCAGCGATGCTCGGCCAAAAAATTTAAGGCTAGAAAAAAAAAAATTAAAAAAAACAGGCTTTTTTTTGGTACAAACCAGGCTTTTAAAAAATGATTTAAAAAAACCAGGCTTTTTAAAAATGTCATTTCAAAACCAGGCATTTCAAAAACCAGGATTTTAATGCAACCAGGCTTTTGAAAACAAGGATTTAGTGGGGCACCCGCTTTTTAAGCTCCCTAAGTAAAAATGCTCCACAAATTTCCCATTGAATTTAACTATTCAGTTCCCTTAGACGTATCACTTTATGCGACATGACTATGGATATTCCTGGTTACTACACCCAGAGAAATGGTTGTACACATCATACAAACATCAGGCATTTTTATACAAAATGTTTGCACGAATTTGAGCTAATCCAGTGTGATGTACAATATATGCAGTTTTATACAAACTGGAACGTTTCATACAATAATAAAATGGGGAAAACCGCCAACTAAAATGATTAAATTTAACAAATTATTATCATAGAATAAAGTATTTGCTGTACAAATTATTCCAAAAAAATGTATAGAATATTCCAGTAAAATACGGGGTGATGTACAATTTATGCAGTATTTTTACAAAATGTACATTTTATACAATAAGAAAATGCACGATTCAGACAATTAATTTGAATAAATTTAATAAAATACTATCATATTATATTCAAATTATTGAACTAATTATTTAAGAAAAAAGTACGGAAAGTTCCAGCAAAATGACAATTCATACCTAAAGCTAGTATCGTATATTCAAACATTGGTTAATAATTCGCGCAAAATATGCTTTATGTACCAATAATCGGTATAATAATATCCCACATTTGTTATGTTTAGGCCATTTATTCTGTATAAAGTATCCCATTAAGTATTCAGTTAATTCCATTAAAGTGCACAAATCATTCCAAAATATTTAAATAAACTGTCCCATTGATTGAACAAATTGTTTAAATAAAATGTGCCTTGAATTCCATTTGAAACACGATTTCATACCTTAAGTAGGTAATAAATGTCCAATAGTCGGAGTCATTATGTAACAAATTTGCATTACTCTTTTTATAAATAGTATAATATATACTTTTTTTGGAAAGCCAGAAGACTATTTTATTCCTTTAATTTACAGAGAATACTCCACAATAATGAAATAAACTCTACAATCGATTGAATAAATAGTTTAAATAAAATACACATTCCTATTTTTATATTTTACATATTTATTTAACATAGTTACATCAAAATGATATGTTATTTATGATACCTTTCTTATTTAATTGTTAATTTCAATTTAAATTTAATTAGCCGTTTATAGTATAGAAATTTAATGAATTTACAGCAATCTTGGTATAAAATATAATAAACCATCATAATTAATATGGGCTTAAAAAGGTTTTTTAGAATTTTAATATTGTGATGCCAAACGAAAAGTGGCTACATACATTTTACATACATTTTACGTACATTTTACATACATTTTACATACTTTTTACATGCATTTTACATACATTTTACATACAGGAAAACTGATTTGAAAATCAAGGTTAGATTATTAATCTGTTATCAGAATTAAAATAGTAAACTAAAAACATTATTGTTTGTAGTTTACTATTTTAATTCTGATAAAAGATTAATTATTTCTGGGCTTATTTTATCAAACTTCGTTGTTATATCGTAAAAATATTTCTGAATAAAAAGCCAGACGTTTTCACCTTGAATGGGGTATTTTAACTCTAATACAAAAAAAAATTTTAAACAGACATCTAAACAAACTAAAAAATTGTTGAACTTATAAAAAATATCATCAAATACAATAAAAAATTCTGGATGATCCTGCTGTAGCCATATTATCGTAGGTTGTAATTTAATACCTTTTTCGATGCAAAAGGATTTTTGTTTTTGAATTTCCATACTTATTTGGGATGCTTGCGTCACACGAATTATAACTGAAATTATTGAATCCTGAATCGACACTTTCCAAAATTGACCATTGGTTTGTTTCAGTTTATTTGTTGGCCGCAATAAGTAGTGTAACAGTTGAATCATTTGAAGGTTTTTAATATCTAAAAAAAGTATTTTAAAATAGTTTATTATTTATTTATTTATTATTATGAATGCAATTAAGCTAGGAAGCTTTTATATATAATAATATATATATAATAATATATAATATAATATATAATATAATATACAATATATAATACATACAATGAAAATAATATAAAAATAATATTATAATATTAAACATAAGGAAAATATTTCGTAATACCAAATTTTCGACAACATCGAAAAAAACGCGGTCGAAAATTTCATAGTAGACCCCCAGGTATTGCATCCACACGGTCCAACAAACTACCTGATATTCATTTATACATTTGCTTTCGTTGAGTACAAATAATAAAATCTTGACGTTTGTGATTTTTATGTTTTAGTTTTTGGACATGAAGAATTGAAAAAATAAAAAATAGTTATTGCGCTTGTGGCGTGTTTAAATAATGGTGACAAATGTGCAAATATGGCCTAAAAAATGGTTGTTAGATCGTAAAAAATTAAGTCATGTTGCTAAGTCATTTATTATTGAGTCATTTATTTGGGATGTCATATGTTTATGGGAATTTTTAACAAGAAAATTATTTATATAAGTAATATAATGTCTTTCGTCAAAATTAATTATTAAAAATAATAAAATTAATTATTATTTAAAATTTAATTATTTATTATTAAAATATATTATTATTTTTAACCAACCATCCAACAACGCTACACACGACCTATTTTTGTCAGGTTTTCGAATGGTTGGATGACGGTCTAATAGATTTTCCACCTGACATCACCAGACAGCAAAATTCTCATTCGACAAACCTAAACACTACCTGATTTTACATCTGATCTGATCAAATCAGCCCAACCACCTGAAAAATCAGATCGTGTGTAGGGGTTTAAGTTTCGATTTAATAACCTAGTAACCAAGAAGATGAGTAGTCACATCACATGAAGTGAGGCGACTAAGGGAATAGGGGTGATTATAATGGCGTTCCCGCTTTGTGACAAGAGCTCAAGGTGAAACCGATAGCTGGGAAAAATATACATAATTACGGTAAAGTAAGGTAATGTTTCCATTCTTCTTTATGTGAGCTTAGAATTGTATGCAGTGTATAAAACTTTATAATTTATACTTATGGCTTTTCAATTCGAAACGTAAGACAGGTGGAAAATGATTTCTGCATGGTATAGCATTTGAAGCACGAACACTAACCCATAGTGAAAATCGCGACAAACGTAACGATACATATATTTAAATAATTTTTATCAACTATGTGTTGTTTAAACTTTCAACTATGTGTTGTTTCATTTTATTATTACCGATTAATTAAATCAATTAGATATTTTTGTTTCTGTTTACAAAAAACGGATAAAATATGCATAACATATTTTTATAGTTTACAATTTATGTCTCATTGTATAAATTTTATTTTTGGCCATAATTATTATTAATTAAATTAATTATTACACAAATCATGACTATTACTATTCGATAGTTTATGCAATTTAAAATTTAATTTGTTAATAATTAGGGATAGTTTTTTTGTCAAGTGTAAGAATGTGGGAATATCTTCTTTAGTCGTACAAATAATCTATGGATATATCTAAGAATTATGGTAAAATCGTATGTACAAACATGAAACGGGTTCATAAGAAACGAGAAAAAAATATATGCAGGGTGCCTCGAATGTGGCTGACACGAATGATACCGTTAGATACCTTGATAAAAACGAATGTAGGGTTACTTGTATTATTTCGCACGTTAAAGCCCCTCTTTCAAGCTATTGGCGTTTAAAGAGGAAATGTTTTTAAACTTTAACACAAATAACCATTATACAGACGAGTATTTATCATGGAATGCCGATGTGCACAAAATAAAATCAATAAAATTGTCATTGTGAAAATATAAGAATAAAAAAAGAAAATCCTGGCAAATTATAAATTTAAAAATAATAATAAAATTTTACTCTAATTCACACCAATATGAAATAATAAACCAACTCACATCAATTTCGATACAAGAATATTAATAAACGGCCGAGTTTAATTAAAAGTCCACCGCACACTGACTGCTCTTGAAGATTTTTCTGACTGAAATGAAACAAGAAAATAAACAATTAATAATGGCGTTATAATTTTTCTAGGTGTCTTGTTTGCTTGCGCGGAAAAATTTAATACATAATATGTAAAACTAAACGTAAATCTAGAAGGAAATCCCGCGCAAATTATAAATTTACAAAAAAAATAAGATTTTACTCTAATTCACACCAATAAGAAATAATAACCCAACTCACCTCAATTTCGATACAAGAATATTAATAAACGGCTGAGTTTAATTAAAAGTTCACCGCACACTGACTGCTCTTGAATACTTTTCTGACTGAAATGAAACAAGAAAATAAACAATTAATAATAGCGTTGTAATTTTTCTAGGTGTCTCGTTTGCTTGCGCGGAAAAATTTAATACATAATATGTAAAACTAAACGTAAATCTAGAAGGAAATCCCGCGCAAATTATAAATTTACAAAAAAAAATAAGATTTTACTCTAATTTACACCAATAAGAAATACGAACTCACCTCAATTTCGATACAGGAATATTAATAAACGGCCGAGTTTAATTAAAAGTCCACCGCACACTGACTGCTCTTGAAGATTTTTCAGACTGAAATGAAACAAGAAAATAAACAATTAATAATGGCGTTATAATTTTTCTAGGTGTCTCGTTTGCTTGCGCAGAAAAATTTAATATATAATATGTAAAACTAAACGTAAATCTAGAAGGAAATCCCGCGCAAATTATAAATTTACAAAAAAAAAATAAAATTTTACTCTAATTCACACCAATAAGAAATAATAAACCAACTCACCTCAATTTCGATACAAGAATATTAATAAACGGCTGAGTTTAATTAAAAGTTCACCGCACACTGACTGCTCTTGAATACTTTTCTGACTGAAATGAAACAAGAAAATAAACAATTAATAATGGCGTTGTAATTTTTCTAGGTGTCTCGTTTGCTTGCGCGGAAAAATTTAATACATAATATGTAAAACTAAACGTAAATCTAGAAGGAAATCCCGCGCAAATTATAAATTTACAAAAAAAAATAAGATTTTACTCTAATTCACACCAATAAGAAATAATAACCCAACTCACCTCAATTTCGATACAAGAATATTAATAAACGGCTGAGTTTAATTAAAAGTTCACCGCACACTGACTGCTCTTGAATACTTTTCTGACTGAAATGAAACAAGAAAATAAACAATTAATAATGGCGTTGTAATTTTTCTAGGTATCTCGTTTACTTGCGCAGAAAAATTTAATACATAATATGTATAACTAAACGTAAATCTAGAAGGAAATCCCGCGCAAATTATAAATTTACAAAAAAAATAAGATTTTACTCTAATTTACACCAATAAGAAATAATAAACCAACTCACCTCAATTTCGATACAACAATATTATCAAACGTCCGAGTTTAATTAAAAATCTATCCCGCACACTGTTCTTGAAGATTTTCTGAAATGAAACAAACAATTAATAATGGCGTTGTAATTTTTGCGTGTACCATTATTCTGTGCGTCGATTTTAAACGTAACACAACACAGAACTTTAACACAATAAATATATTATTTCTAAGTATAACTATTTAATTAGAACTGCACTAGAAAATATGTTTATTATAATTTTTATCAGCTAAATACTTACCAGAAATATTGTTTACAAAATTAACTCAACACTTTATTTATGCTTTCAATGTTTAGCACGCGCACCCACAAACTACTGAGGCTGGTTAATGAAATAACTTTGATGCACATGCACATGCACTACCACGACGAAAATACGAAATATTGATATTAGTCGGCGTTGCCAAATTTAACGATTTAATTTTCGTCCCAAAAAATAAAGAAAATGTAATTTTTAGTACGATTTTAACAATTTGACAACGTTGTTTGCTAAGTACATATATTAAAAAGCAAAACCAAAAGAAAAAATCGGAACACTTGATTGAATAGCGCAAGCGCAACAAATGATTTATTTTTTGTTTTTTTTTTTGTTGCTGTACATTTTATTTCGTATACATTTAGTAAACACGCATTTCGTACGAATATTTACGGTCTTAGGCCCATGCCACACGGCCATTTTTTGTATTTTGGCCTTTTTTTCTACCAATGTTTTGTTCTGTTCTCTCTTAAATAAAATTTTAACTAAAATGAGTCAAAAATTTCCTTGAAATATTTTTTATTTCATTTATGTTTGAGTTGTGTGATTGAACAGAAAATTTGTTTAAGTCGCAATTAAAACTTGTATCATAGGTAAACGGGAAAAGAAACGAAGAAAAACGCGGCATTTTTTTTACGTGTGGCATGGGCGTTACTTTGAGGAATTGTTTTAAACCAACTTTTTTGCTGGTATAGAATAATTCTATTCTAGCGGTTGCAAATTAGTTACGATTTGTAATAATATTCAATATTATTCGATCATAATTCATATTACTATTTAAATAGATACATCCCTTTTTCAACCAAGAAAAAAAAACAAATTGGCTCAACTTAAGTACAAACCACACAAATGTGTGAGTAAAAAATCATAGTATCCCTTTCCTGACCCGCATACACAATTGTGTATGTAAATTTCGACTACGACAAACGAAGATGTCAAACATAGAATTAGGTGGCAATTGAAGACCAATGTACACATTTGTGTGAACCACTTAATTTTGTTTTGTTTTGTAACTATAATAATGATAAAATAATTAATATGTTATCAAGAACAAATAAATTATATGTTGTTATATAATTAATTTGTTAAAAAATTATTATGCTTTTTTCAAAAAGAATTCCGATTTAACTAAGATCCGTTAAAATACGGAAGACAATTCCACCTGTCATTATTTGCATACACATTTGTGTATAGTGAACTTAAATTGAACCAAAAAAATTTTTTTTTTTGAACTCGAAAGTGGTATGTAATGGCGTTTTTGATAAAAAATTTCGCTTCATTTGATATACAACCAACACAATTGTGTGTATAGTTATAGTGTTTTTTTTCGGACGAAAATAAGTTTAAAAGGAATACACAAACGTGTAATATGTTTCAAAACACATACAAAAATAAATTTTTGACATGGTACTTTGGATTTGTACCAAATTTAAATTTTACTAAACGCTATTGTACAACTAATTGTAGTCAGCGAAAATAAACCCATCCCATATCCGTATCTTTCTTTATAGAGATCAAATATTAACAAACAATTTCAATTTTATGATAATTAAACGAACTTCAAACTTTGGGTTAAAATGTGCCTATTGTCAAGAGGGGAAGTATCTTTTCATGCCTGTACATACACCTGTCCAATATTGTCATTATTTCACAATTACACATTTATGGTCATTTCAAAGAATTGCTAAAGGCCTTTGTTCGTTTCGATTTTGCAGTGTTAAATAAGCTCTTCGGACGCATATATTTTTATTCGATCGATTTACGCTTTGTGGACGGATCATTTAAATGCGCGGATCTTCTTTAGCTAGATCCACCCTTGTTTTATTTTCAACATCGTTTTCCGTTGAGCGAGCTCATTTGCCGAAATCATTCTTGAACTGTTTCAACGCACTCGATGGGGAATTCCTCTTCGATCACATTGGGTATTCTCGCTTAAATTGCACTTTGTGTGATGCCGCTGCGTGTTTTGTTAGTAAAGAAGTTCCATTTTATTAAATATTTACTTTTAGAGCGTTTTGATGTTAAACACGAGTGTTTTAAATTGTTTTTTCGCTAGATAATTTGATCGAGCCCTATTTTCATAAATCATTTAAATAAAGTAGTAACTGCTGGGATCCATTGGCATTAGCAAAGTACTTGCAACTGCTTTTGAGTAGAAGTTTAATGGAACGCAAATTCTTAGTAGGAAGGTTTGACTTTAACCTGTTGTCAGAACGAAAAACGCGCGAAAGAAATAACAAGCGTTTTTAGTTACACCTTTTGCATGACTCATTCTAATACTAGAAAAATTTTGCAGATGTTGTTTTATTATCCTTTTTAAATTTGCACCGTTTTAAATTTGAACTCAGGTAGTTCGCATATCACCAATATAAATAAACATATTTGTATGGACCAAGCCACACATGGCTTCAGCTTCTGACCAAACTAAGTCGTAATAGATAATATCTATGCATGTGTAACAAAATTGACAAGTATACAATCATTTTTGAAATGTTTTCGCATCGTGTATGCAATATAATTTGTTGAAAATAATTAACACAAATAAAATATATGATGATTTTTACACATATTACAAATAAAAATAATTAAATATTTAATTATAATATAGATACGCCAAAAATGTACACAAGAATTGTTTCTTTATCGTTTTAATGTTTATTTTATACATATCACACAAAACTTTGTTTCATTTTATACTAATCGTACACACGAAAATAAAAGAAAATTAAAAATACATGCGAAAAATGAACGACATTTTTTTACGTTAAAACCTTATTTTATATTTAAACAAAAATGTTGTTATTGCTCTCTCGAAAATAAAATTCTACATGTCACAAAAATGGCCTTGGAATATGTTTTACACATTTTTGTTTGTGTTACTTCGGCTTCACCAAAAAATTATATTACGCAGTTAAAACGGATTTTGTAGGTAAAAGGGGAAAGAAAGGAAGGTGAAGCCGGCCTTATGAAGCCGTGTGTGCCTTGGCCCTATTAGATTATTGATGGCAAGGACAAGTGACTTTGCTCATGACTCATTGCAATATAAAAAAAAGTATGCAGATGTTGTTTTATTACCCTTTTAAAATTTGGACCGTTTTAATTTTGAATTCAGGTAGTAGATAGATAATTAAACATCCCTTTTTGTAGTATGTATCATAGTGCCTGTTTAGACGAGTACTTCTTGGGCGCTGATTTTCCTCATTTCTTACTTCTTTGCCTACAAACTAATAGACAAAGAATAAAGATACGAGGAAAATCAGCGCTCAAACAGTACTCGTCTAAACAGGCACACACTCATTACATTTCTAATGGGGTTAGATTTTTTTGTTTGTAGGTTTTCGGGGATCGTCAATAACTTAAATTTATCAAGGATAGGTGGTGACAAAATCGTTCTGAAATTCTTTCTGGTGTAATATGAATTGTCAAAACAAAATTACAGAAAGATGAATGAACAAAGGAACATTATTAATTTCCTTTTAGACCCTGAACTATATACCATACACATGGATACGATATCATCTGTGACAAACACAACCAACAACAAAAAATGCGAGCACTTTTTTATAGTCATATCGCTCGTTTATACACATACACCTTTTGCTTTAAAAAAATATTTCCGAAAGATAGGACCATACTGAGGATAGATTTAATTTAAAAATTTACTGAAATTGGTTTTTGATTACTATAATCAATAAATAAATAATAATATTCAAATGATTTAAATTATAAATCACATTTTATTCATTTAATTCATGCGGTACCGCTTTTGTATGCAAATTTGTTCTTACGATTTCCCTTGATATTTGAAATGCGCACCTGCAAATAATTCGAGCGTGTAAAAACGTCCAAAAATCATAAGAACCAATTTTCTGTTTACATTGTGATTTGAAATAT